>CM035414.1:87842413-88032413 GCA_020310875.1 Ceratopteris richardii | reverse complement strand
CCTTTGCCATGGATCCTTCTAGTTTTGCTCTTTGTCGCACATAACCTTTTAATATTCCCATAAATTGCACAAACTTAGACTTTTCTCTCTGCTCAGAACTCTGAATATGGTCAATAGTGGATTTATTTCGAAGCTCTCAATGAGACACATCTAGTAGTGTTATTTTCAATCAAATTTGACAAACGTGCATCAAGTTATGAATGAAATAGTAAATGGTGGGAAATACTAATTCTGCTCCATAGCTCACCAAACTTCACACACACATTTCAGTCATGAAAGTAAGAAAGGATGGAGTAGACAACACTGTTGAAAACATATTTCAAGCATGAAACACACTCACAAGCTCTTAGAGAAGAAGATACATAGTAGAGATGAGGCAAATTTGAAAATTCAGCTTGATTCTCACAATCGCAAAAAGTTCTTACAAAAAGTCATCAAGTGACTTAAATGCATGTGCCCTGAAAATGGTCCTTTCACACAAGAGACCAACACTTTATTGAAAAATGCTACATTCCAACTATGTTGCAAGGATTATGTTACAATATTTGGGGGTATATGCATCTAGAGGACTCCTCTAGTGCATTTACATGGCTCATAAGGTATTTCATAGAAGCTTGAAGAAGAAAATTTGTGCCCATAATTTGAAAATTTTTGAGGCTTGCTTTTCCATGCTTCTTTCCTCTACAACACTCTCCCCCTCTTTGTCTCTATTGTCCCTTGACAGACTTTGCTTATTGTATGTAGCTTTGTGTTTATAGTGGGTTTGGTCCTTTGTTGATATCATCTTTGTAGTTGACCACCACCAGCACCCGTGAGTAGACATTGCATCTCTTGTGGTTAGGCATTCGTTTCAAAGGTCCCGTTCATAATTTTTCTTTTACATCCTTTGGGACTTGATGCATTATCCTTAGCATGTTTATTTCTTTCCACCCCATGCACCTAGCAGTTAAGGAAGCCTTCTGGAATTTCAGAGAATTTGTTACCTTGTCTCAGCCTCAGTCCTATGCTTCCGTCATCCCCTTGGTATTCCTTACATTCGCACATCAGGGTGGCTGTATTAATTTGGGTTGCCATGCATGCACCCGTTGGTAAATATTGCATCTCTTTTTTTTCGATTGATGCTTCAAAGGTCCTATGTTTAATCTTTGTTTACACACCTCAGAACTTCCTTATTTCGTGTCGTAGCCTGATGCGTGCCCCTGCGAGGCTTTGGGCAGAGGGTGAGTTACCTTTATTGAATAGTTTTTCTTTTTGGTTTTCTTCTTGTTTGTTTTTTGCTTGATTCTCCCTCCACACCTCCCTCCTCCTGAACTTTGTTGTCACCGATAAGATTTGACTGACAACATGAGTATGTTTGAATGTCTGTTTGCTCTCTTTGGTTTAGCATATTTGCTTCAAGTATCATTAGCTCTTTCCATTATGATGATTTTACGCCATCATTAGGTGCCTATCTATGATGTGCAAAGAAACTCAACTTGTAGGCCACAAAATGAGCATTTAAATTAGAAGATAATTTTACAAAGATTTTCAATTCCATTTCAAAAAATCTTTTGAAAAATGGTTCTTTGAAGGTCTGCATATAAGGACTCGATAGAAACATTAATCGTGAACATATGTCCATTATCATAAGTCTGCTAGGGGTTATAGAGAGATAAAAATTAAGGCATCTATGCCTTGATTAATGCCAATGAAGTTCAAAAATGTGTATTAAGCATGTTTGAAGACTTTCAAAACTGTTAGTAGCATGCTCAACACGTTATTCATCATCTTTATAGATAGATCTGGGACAATGGCATACTTTGAAAGCCAAAACTCTATAGTTCATACCATACATCCTTTTATAGGCAAGTAATTATGAGGTGGACTTGGCAGTAGTGGATAGTTAAGACACTGATTATTTATGGTGCCTTGACACTATTCTTCCCAAAATTATGGCCGTGGTATTCTTTGTGGCACCGGGCAAAAAGATGGATTTACTTGCAATAAGTACGATGCTGATTCCCAATGCACCTATAGAGTGGGATTTTTTTCCAAAAATCTATGTCTCCATACTAGATCAGCTTTATCAAATTCCTTTTTATCAAATTCCTCTTGCGTATATGAGAAGGTATCAGCCCAAAAATTTAGTTGCTGATTCGGCTCTTTGTGTGTCATGCTTTTGATGTAATGCTTTGTAGCTTCTTCTTGTAGTCCATATGGTACATTGAAGGGCCTCATAATCTATTCTAGATTTTTTCTTTTGATCTTTGCTTCTTTCATGACTTTTATTATGGTGTCTTCAAATTGTTCAATAAGTTGGGACACCAGCAATGCTCACTTGTTTCGGCTCATGTTTGCGATAGGCTGTGTATCTTGATCAGCACCTGGTGCCTCCATACCCATATGCAAAGGTGAATTATGGATGGGGGGAGAAGAAGGACATACCTCATTCTCCATAGTAGCCTTTAGGGAGCTTGGAACTACTGGTGTCCCCATTCAGTTGTATTGTTGTAATTAAACCTGTAGGCATTCAATGAGTGCATGTTTTTCAGTTATTGTTTTATTAGTGGTGGTAACTGCATCATTGCTTTGTAGGAGTTGTTCTCCCAATAGAGCTACCTGTTGCGAACATTTGTTTTATGTAGGGTACAAGTTTCAAATTATGTAAATACCTTTGGGAAGTCTTCAAATACTTCAAGAAGGCTCATATTATTCATAAAATGTAGCAAAAATACCACGTGAGTTCTAGAACATGGTGAGTCAAATTAGTGAGTCACAAGGGAGCTTCAGTGGTGTCCTAGTGGAAGGTCGATGTGGCTAGTTCTCAAAGTACATCAATACTTTGCTTATTTGAGCACTTGAGTCATGTAATACCTCCATCCAAGTGTCTACCACGAATTTAGATGTATTAGGAAGGTTTTAGATTAGTTTCCCATGCTATAAAAACAGGAGAAAAGTCCTGATCTTGTGGGATGTCCAAGAGAGTCATATGTGTATCTCTACACTGCTGTAGTTTTGTATGCAGAGATTCCAGAGCTTGTATCTCCCTCATTATATATCCAAATTACATGTTTGATAGCTCATTGGAAAGCTCTTACTGTCTACTTTGTTCCTGTAAATTTTCATAATCATTGGATTTGTGATCTGAGAGCAATACTCTCTGCAAGTAGTGTGTGTTCTCTGTTTTTTATCCCTGCTGAAGGTCTCCATTAAACCTCAAACTTGCAGAGGTCATATCTCCTTGTGTATGTATCCAAATCATGTGTTCTTTGGCTTGTTAGAAAGATCTTTAAGTCTACTTGTATTCTGGAAAGTTTCAAAGCCATTGGAGGTGTGAGTTAAGAGCAGTAGTCTCTGCAAGTGATGTGTGTCCTCAGGTTCATCTCTGTTTCAAGGTCTCCATTAAAGCTGCATATTGCAGAGGTCATAGCTCATTGTGTATTTATCCATTTGAGGTGTTCTATATCTTGTTGGAAAGCTCTTAGAGTCTAGTTTATGTGTGTGAAACAGTTTTGGAAAATTCCAAGTGAGTAAAGAGCAATTTGCTCTGCAAGAAAATTGGTCTGTGCATACAAGTTTGTGAAAAAGTCAACTAGGTCCTGTTGGGTTTCACCTACTTCTAGCTGTACTTTGGAGATCAATAAACTCCAACATTGGTATCAGAGCAAGTACTTGGAGGCTTGGAGAAGGTTATCATACCTTGACGAAGAATTTGAAGCTATCAAGGAAGCAGTTCATCATCAACACTACACAAAGGTAGAAGAAGATTGCAAGGAGGCATCTGAAGCAACATCCAAGCAAAGAAAGGTGCACATACCTCATTTACAAGGTAAATATTATATTTCTTCTCATCACACACATTGGAAAGGAGGCTTAAAGGAGGAAGCTTAGCATTTGTATTATGGGAGACCAACATGCACAAATAGAGAAGCTTGATAAGACCAATTATCAAGCATGGAAGTTTAGAATCACAACATACTTGCAAGGTAGAGGCTTGTATGGTTTGATTGATGGCACAGATATCAAACCCACATTACCAGAGGACCCAAATCAGCAACAATTGAGGGAGTTTAGACTTTGGAATGAGAGAGACAAAAGGGTTATATTCATTTTATCACAAAATATTCAAGATTCAATGGTAGGACACATACAAGATCTAGACACAAGTAGAGATGTTTGGCTTGCATTGGAAAGGTTGTATGCTACAGGTACAAGAGCAAGGAAGATTCAACTCAAAAATGAGTTGAATAACATAAAGAAAGATACAAGGACATCGGTCAATGATTACATATTGAAAGTTAAAGAGATTGCAGATCAACTAGGATCAATTCAAGCTCATGTGGAGGACGATGACTTGGTTGCACATACTCTCAACGGACTCAAAGATGATGAGAGATGGAAACCCTTCATTACTTCAGTTTATGTCAGAGGAGAATTACCAGATTTTGATCAACTTATTGCCCTTATGGTCACGGAGGAGATGAATCTAAATGGTTCTACTTCAAATCAAAAAGGATCTCAAGGACAAGCTCTTTATGTAGGATCATCAAGAGGTGGAAACAGAGGTGGAAGAGGTTCAAATAGAGGTCGAGGAAGAAGGAGCGATGATCAAAGGACTTCAAGTGGCTTCTTCAACACAAGAGGAAGAGGAAGATCAAGCGCTAGAGGTACGAGAGGCTACTACAACTACAACCAAAGACAAAGGAGTGAAGATAATAAGAACAATTGCTATATATGTGGAAGGTATGGACACTATGCCAAAGATTGTTATCAAAATGAAAATAATCAAGGTGGTAATCAAAGAGGAGGCTATTCAAGAAGAGGTAAACAACAAGGAAATTATGAAGTTGAAGGTAAAAGTGATGATTATGATTCTCTTCTTATGATGAATGTAGAAACTAAGATGAATTGCAATAGCGATGTATGGTATGTAGATAGTGGTTGTTCTAATCACATGTCTCATGATGCTTCATGGTTTTCTAATATGCATAATCCGTCATGCAAAGGTCATGTTGAAATAGGAGATGATACAACACATAAGATTATGCAGGTTGGAGATGTTGTTATGCAGGATAAGAGCAAGAAAAATTGCTTGAAGGATGTACTTTATGTGCCAACGATCACTAAGAATTTGATGTCGGTTGGTCAAATGGTAGAAAAAGGTCTACAAGTGAGATTTAATCATGCAGGTTGCTTCATTGAGGATCCAAAGCAAAGGAGGTTAATTGCTAGAGGTCAAAAACAAGGTAGATTGTTTACATTCAAGGTAAACCCAAATCATACAAACTATTTCTCTTATGGTATGCATCGAATAGCACAACTTGATCTATGGCACAAAAGGATTGGACACATGAATGTACACAGGTTAAAGGAGCTATCAAAGAAGAGGATTGTTGAAGGATTACCTGATCTTACTAAGCAACATATGGTGCATCTTTGTGAAGCATGTCAAATGGGTAAGCAGAGTAGACAACCTTTCAAGCATTCAAGCTATGTAAGTGATGATTTGCTAGATCTCATACACACAGATGTGTGGGGACCTACTAAAGAGGCATCCTTGGTTGGTAATAAGTACTATGTATCATTCATTGACGATCATAGTAGAATGACATTTGTGTATTTTATTAAACATAAGAGTGAGGTCTTTGATGGTTTCAAGAAGTTCAAATCATATGTCGAAAAGCAAACAGGAAGGTATATTAAGAAGCTAAGATCCGATGGAGGAGGAGAGTATTTCTCTCAAGCTTTTACTGATTTTTTGTATGATGAAGGTATCAAAAGAGAAGTTACATGCAGGTATACTCCACAACAAAATGGAGTCGCAGAAAGAAGAAACAGAATCATAGCAGAAGCATCTAGAAGCATGCTTAATGATATGTGTTTGCCTAATTATTTTTGGGCTGAAGCTGTTAGCACAAGTGTTTACATTATGAATAGAGTTCCGACTGCTGGAGTTCATCATTTGACACCATATGAGGTATGGCATGGAAGGAAACCAAGTGTAAGTCATTTGAAAGTATTTGGCTGTGTATGTTATGTACATGTACCTAGTGAGGTGAGATCTAAACTTGATGCGAAATCAGAAAAATGTATATTTATTGGTTATGCAGATACTCAAAGAAGATATAGATGCTATAATCCTCATACCAATAAGGTTGTTGTGTCAAGAGATGTAAACTTTGATGAATCACTTTCATGGTATGCAGATAAGAATCGTTTGCAGGTCATGGATGAAAATGAAGAAGGTGTGGTTGAAGGAGATGAATGCATAGTTCAGCCATCAGGAAGTTTAAATGATGAAAGGAGTGGTTTAGATGAAGAAAGAGGATCACCTTTCAATGGAAGATTAAGGCAAGAGTCACCTCCAAGTGTTAAAAGTAAAGGTAAACTCAAACTTGTTGAAGTTAATGATGAAGGAGAGGAAATTAGTGATGTATGTGAGTATGGAGAATCATCAAAGGTTCCTAATAAGAAAGGAAGAGCATCTACATTGGAGGTAAGAAGAACTTCAAGAGTAAGTAAGCAACCTCAAATGTATACTTATGAATATTTCATGAATACTCATTATGCTTTTATGACAAAAGTTGAGCAGGAAAATGAACCCACATGTTATGATGAGGCCAAAGGAGATGAAAAGTGGGAGAAAGCAATGAGAGAAGAAATGGAAGCACTACAGGATAACAAGACTTGGAATTTAGTTCCAAGTACACCAAAGCAAAAGGTAATTGGTTGCAAGTGGGTTTTTAAGATTAAAAGAAATAGTGATGGTAGTGTGTCTAGATATAAGGCTAGACTTGTAGCAAAAGGATATAATCAAACTCAAGGTGTTGACTATGAGGAAACATTTAGTCCAGTAGCAAATATGGCAACGGTGAGAACTTTGTTGGCTTTAGCTGCAAGTAAAAGGTGGAATATATATCAACTCGATATAAAGAATGCCTTTCTTAATGGTGAGTTAAATGAAGAAGTATATATGTCACAACCAGATGGTTATGTGGATGCAAAATGTCCTAATCATGTATGCAGGTTAAAGAAGGCATTGTATGGTCTTAAGCAGGCACCAAGGGCATGGAATGCAAGGTTGGTAAAGTATCTTATGCTGCAAGGATACACAGCGAGTCATGCTGATCCTTCACTTTATGTAAAACATGTAGATGGCATGTGTGTCTATGTATGCATTTATGTGGATGACTTGTTGATTACAGGGAATGATGCAAAAGCAATTGATGAGATAAAAGGTAATTTGGGAAAGGAATTTAAAATTTCAGATCCTGGTTTGCTCAGATACTTTCTTGGGATTGAAATTGTGTATAGCGATGAAGGTATGTGGTTGATACAAAGAAAGTATATATGTGATATGCTGAAAAGGTTTGGTATGCAGGAATGTAAATTTGTTTCTACTCCAATGGAATGTAATGTAAAGCTGAGTGCAAAGGAAGGTGATGAGTTGCATGATATGAATGTATATAGATCCATGGTAGGATCTTTGATTTATGCAACAAAAACTAGACCTGATATATGTTATGCAGTGGGAGTATTGTCACAGTTTATGCATGAACCTAGAGTACCTCATATGCATGCAGCGAAAAGAGTGCTTAGATATTTGAAAGGTACCATGAACGAAGGATTATTTTATAGTCATGATGCTGATCTAACTCTTAAAGTCTTTAGTGATGCAGATTGGGCTGGAAGCAAAGATGACAGAAGATCCACAAGTGGATATGTGGTAATAGCAGGAAACAAGACATTAACATGGAGTTCAAAGAAACAGCCTACAATTGCTTTATCTTCTACAGAGGCTGAGTATAGAGGTTTAGCATTGGCTACTACTGAGGTTATGTGGTTTAAAAAGTTTCATGACGTGAATGTGCAGGTTGATGTACCACTGATATATGGAGATAACTTGAGCAGCATTCATATGACCTCAAATCCTATTTTTCATGCTAGAACAAAGCATATAGAGGTTCACTATCATTATGTTCGAGAGAAGGCCATGAACAATGAAGTGCAGGTTTCTTTTGTTGGAACAAAGGATCAAGTTGCAGATATCTTCACCAAATCCTTGGATGGACCAAAGATTCAAAGATTCAACTATATTCTTGGCATGAAGGAAATACCCTTTGAAACTTGAGGGGGAGAATGTTGCGAACATTTGTTTTATGTAGGGTACAAGTTTCAAATTATGTAAATACCTTTGGGAAGTCTTCAAATACTTCAAGAAGGCTCATATTATTCATAAAATGTAGCAAAAATACCACGTGAGTTCTAGAACATGGTGAGTCAAATTAGTGAGTCACAAGGGAGCTTCAGTGGTGTCCTAGTGGAAGGTCGATGTGGCTAGTTCTCAAAGTACATCAATACTTTGCTTATTTGAGCACTTGAGTCATGTAATACCTCCATCCAAGTGTCTACCACGAATTTAGATGTATTAGGAAGGTTTTAGATTAGTTTCCCATGCTATAAAAAGAGGAGAAAAGTCGTGATCTTGTGGGATGTCCAAGAGAGTCATATGTGTATCTCTACACTGCTGTAGTTTTGTATGCAGAGATTGCAGAGCTTGTATCTCCCTCATTATATATCCAAATTACATGTTTGATTGCTCATTGGAAAGCTCTTATTGTCTACTTTGTTCCTGTAAATTTTCATAATCATTGGATTTGTGAGCTGAGAGCAATACTCTCTGAAAGTAGTGTGTGTTCTCTGTTTTGTATCCCTACTGAAGGTCTCCATTAAACCTCAAACTTGCAGAGGTCATATCTCCTTGTGTATGTATCCAAATCATGTGTTCTTTGGCTTGTTAGAAAGATCTTTAAGTCTACTTGTATTCTGGAAAGTTTCAAAGCCATTGGAGTTGTGAGTTAAGAGCAGTAGTCTCTGCAAGTGATGTGTGTCCTCAGGTTCATCTCTGTTTCAAGGTCTCCATTAAAGCTGCATATTGCAGAGGTCATAGCTCATTGTGTATTTATCCATTTGAGGTGTTCTATATCTTGTTGGAAAGCTCTTAGAGTCTAGTTTATGTGTGTGAAACAGTTTTGGAAAATTCCAAGTGAGTAAAGAGCAATTTGCTTTGCAAGAAAATTGGTCTGTGCATACAAGTTTGTGAAAAAGTCAACTAGGTCCTGTTGGGTTTCACCTACTTCTAGCTGTACTTTGGAGATCAATAAACTCCAACACTACCTGATCAACATCCTATTTATATTGTGCTATAATCTGGGCTTCTACAGCCTTCCACCTATTTCTGAGCTCATTTGTGTCATGCATGTATTTTCTTTCCCATTCTCTTCTCAACTCTTGCTCTTGCTTTAGCTTATCAGCATACTTGGCTATCTGAGCTTCTAGCTCCATTGTATCTTTCTGATTATTTTCTTCTACCTCGACTAGTTGGTTGAGTAGGATCGCATTCATCAACTCTCTATTCCTATGTCTTAAGGTGTCTGCCTCATCCATGTATACTTTTATTTGAGCTTCTAAAATTTTGCTTCTACTTGAGATTTGTACCTGTTCTCTTTTGCTGGCCTCATATTTATGTTGAAGTTCTTGGAGTTGATGTTGTAATTTTTGGTTCTCCTCTACAAGAATTTTGTATTTTTCCATAGCTTCTTTTGTTTCCTTCTCTTTTTGTGTAAGTGCCTGTTGAGCATATAACACCTTGGCTGATAGGTCCTCACTTAATACTTGATTTCTCTCTATCATAGCTTTGTCATAGTCTTTGTCTACTTCCATTAGCTATTGTTTTGGTCCATAGCAGTTTGAATCATTTGCCTGAACATAGGTTTTAGTTGTGCCACATCCACATTCAATAATGTTTTCGGTATACTAGGCTCTTCATTTGTACTCACATCTTTGCCTTTTTCAATATGCATTTTCTCATAATAAGGTTTTCTAATTTGTAATTGAATTTTATGTTCTTCTTCTCTGACTATAATAGAATTCGTAGTACTCCCTTGAAAGGTTACATCCATAGGTGACGGTTCTACTACCACCTTAATTGGAGTAAATGGTTCTCGTTTCTTTACTTCTTCTTGTGTTGGTTCTTCCTTTAGATTCTTCATCATAGAATGACCTTCAAGAGAAATTTCAGTGACTTGAAGCTGTGTCATGTCATTCATCTTAATCGTATGTATATCTTCCTTTTGTGGTCTCCCTTCTCATTCATCATTGAATGTAGTATCCCATGCTTGATCTTGCATTTCATGTGAATCCTCCACCTGATTTAGTTGTTCCAATTTTTCCATCATCATTTGATTCACTTGGGATGTCTACATTCATGGTTGATTGGTCATTATCTTCTGGATGTTCAGAGGATGAGCTAGAGTTAACCAACCCCAATTCTCTATATCTGTGGAACTTGGTTAGTTTTTTTCCTTACAGATTGTGAGATGTTGCCTTAGCTTGATGGTAATGATGCCCTTGAATTGACAGATTGAACTGTCCTCCCATGAACTCATGGGTCTTCTCCATGGCTTCTTGTAGCTCAGCTTCTATAATGGGTGTGGGTTTTTCTACATGGGTTCTTAGGAGTACATGTATTCTCTTTGATGTGGGAGTTACTTCTTCTTCCTTTAATACTTCCTTAAGGCATTTTGCTCCTCGCATCACTGGTTGTGAGCTTGTTCCTACTTCTTCTGTAACCCGCACACCTTTCTTCTTTTTAGGTATCTTCACTAACTTCGCGCATTTAGCCATTTCTACAGAAGATAGCATTTCCCTGAGATATTCTCGAATGCCTAATTCTTGGTAGATCAACACTGTTAATGCCACACTTCCATTTATAAACTTCTTATGGCCCCATTGTTTCTTAGCTTCAAACAGTCTTTCTTACACATAGAGTGTCAGGTTGATTTGGTTGTCGATTTGTTTGGTTGCATGAGATAAGAGTTGGACTACAATTTTCTAAGGTGCCTTGTATCTATGCATGTTAGGAAAGTAGAAATGTTGATGCACCACACGAACTACCTCTTCACTATTAATGCAATTAATGTCTAAGAATGTTCTTGTTTTGGTCTCATGGCTCTCTTCCTTGAGGTCGGTGCTTCCATCCTTGGTCATCCAAATGCTTCTTTGATAAGCTCATGAGTAAATTGGATGGTAACCTATTCTCCTTTCGCATTCAAGGCTTTAGCTTTAGGTATGGATGGCTTGTCTAGAGCCGGATGCAAGGTTCTCATTACTTGAGTGCATTGTTGGAAGTCATGCTTGTAGATAGGTAGCTCAAAGTACTTTTGAATCCCTGCCTTTTTCAAGACCTCAAGTGTTGATGGAATTTCGTGTAAGCCCTTGAAATCCTATGACATTACCAAGAATTGATGGTTGGTGTCCATGATCTTGATGGTCACTAAGAATAAATGTTCTTCTACTGGCTGGTCTTCTCAGAACCAGTGTCCTTTGGCCTTCGTCACACTCTTCATTGGGAATTCTAGTACTTCTTCTTGGATTGTCGCATCAGAATCTTCAGAAGTCATCTGCACTTTTAATGTAGTAGAGAATTAGTCTTTGAAGAGAAACCAATTCAGCATGTTTCTGTGGAGTTCATTAATGCATCATTCTTTGCCGCTTCATCTCCCCCTTACTAAGTTGAGGTGAGTAAGATACCTAGTGTGGTTTTTATGGTTTTCCTTAATTTTATTACTGAATTAAAATAATGGATTAGTTAATAGCCAAAGAATTTATTTATTTACAACATATGATCATTCCTATGACAATACGAGCTAGGTCCTATTCCTGTATGGAAAATGTGAACTACTTTCATTGAAGAAGATGTGTGTCGAATGCATGGCCTTATAATGTGGCCGCCCTATGGTGCCTACTCTGGATGCAATTGAATCTTTATGAGTGCAAGAATGGTCTCTTGGATCATGAGATGCCGATTCCTTGTTGCTTTTTTGATCTCCAAGTAAACATCGTATTTTGTCCTCGTGGCATTTGCTTCTGTTGCATTACCCTTCCTTTATTCTTTAATGTAGTCTTTGACCTTGTTCTATTCTTGGATTGGGATTTCTATGTTGTAGTCTTCTGGGCGTTCTTCTATCCTTGACGATAGTTTCCTTTGCTTTATTCCACTAGTATGATACTTGCTTGAGCTTTTCTATCTCTTGATTTGCGCTTCTCTGGACCATTTTCAAAATCCATATATGTTGTTGTGACTTTTGAGATTCCACCAATGGCTTTGGAAGCCATACACATAAAATCCTTGGTTTATTCCCCAAAAACTTCGGATAGTGGTTATTCTATTGTGTTTCTGATGATTGGTCGGTATGTTTCTTCTTCGAACTCTCATGCTGTGGCAATTTATCCTTCCTTACCCATTGTAATCATTTGTTCATGCATGGTTGTATTTTGGTGGTCGATATCCATGTCGGCTTTTCCCGTATAGGGTTGATGGGGTCAGAAAAAATATCCTTGCTTTTTTTCTCAAGTTCATTTCCTACAGAAGAAGTGGTTACGAGATCATGTAATACATCACAAGGTATGGATAAGTTTGGATTAGGACACTCCTGACCCATACAAATATTTGAATTTCCTTCCCTATCCTCCTTTGGGTCTGCTACCCTAGTTATTGTCTAGCCTAGAAGGCTAAAGATTTCTTTGTGTCCTACCTTAGCAGATATGTATCCTTGTGCAAGATGTATACTGACTTAATTTTCAAGAATCCAACCTTGAGCTAGTATCAAATCTTCAAGAAGGTCTTCATTCTTGCATAACAAGAACCATTGATTCATGGTAGTATTTCCCAAATCAAGGGACATCGATACTTCTCTTCTCCTATGCACTCAGTGACTTGTCCTTCGATTCCTATCATATATGCTTTAGTGGAATTCATGATCGTTTTGAGGTCGCCGATTAATGAGACTCGCATGCAAGTTAATGTGACTCCTGTGTCAATCAGAGAATCTACTAATTGCTATTCACTTATGCTGATCCCTAGATTTAACTATGGTCAGATGACCCAATCACTCACGTTTTCTATGTTACCTATTTGATAGTTTGCCATAGGTATGGGTTCTTCTCCTTGCATATATCGTTCATCCCACTGTCTTATCCACTCTTTCCTCTTTTTGATTCGTTCCAGAGTTTCCATTTGAGCTTCTTCTCTAATCCTTTCCTCTTCCTTTTTTCTATTTTGTGCTCCTTAGAGTCTTGCCAACATTTGTTCCGTTAATGGCTCCATGTACCTTTTGACTCTATAGCCACTTATGTAGTTAGGAAGCACGTCTCCATCTAGAAGTGGCTAAGTCTATTGCTCTACTTGTTGACATTCGATTTATCAAAAGTGGTCCATATCCACGTTGCTATAACAATTTTGCATGTTGTTTCAATGTGTATACCAACACTAAATCGGCTTCCCTTAAACCCTTATCTTTAATGTGTGTATGATAATAGCCTTTTTGTCTTCTTTTGGCTGCATAGATTCCTGCCATTGCTTGTAATCTGGTCTCATGCAGTTCTCCAATTTGATCCAATTATTGAAATGATTCATGGCCCATCCATTCATTTTGTTGTGCCACTCCTAAAGTAGGGACTAAAAATTCATTTGGAAAAATTGCGTTATGCCTGTATACTAAATTGAATGGAGTAGTTCCAATGGTAGTTTTGTATGCCACTCGGAAGGCCCATATTGGGTGATGCAATTGTTTGTCCCAATCTGACCTTCCATTGTTAACTATTTTAGTCAACACTGTGCACAATACTTTATTGGAACTTTCAGCTTGTCCATTGGCTTGAGGATGATAAGGAGCCGATTTCTTGTGAATCACCAGAAACTCATTCATCAGTGATTCAATCACTTCATTGATGAAATGTGTTCCTCTATCGCTAACAATTTCTATTGGAATTCTGACACACGTAAAGATATTTTCAAATAGGAACTTAGCTGTGGTTTGAGCATCATTCTTCCTAGTTGCTTTAGCTGCCACCCATTTTGTCAAATAGTCCATGAGGTCCTATGAAGTCAATACCCCATTTGGAAAATGCCCTTGCACAGATCCTGGGTTTGAGAGGCATGTCATCTCTTCCTATAGGATATTTAGTTCTTTGGCACACTTTCACAACTTCTTATGTATGTATTGGCATCCGTATGTAGAGTTGGCCACCACAAGCCTGCAAAGAGAATCATTTTTATAGTCTTCTTGACTGAAGAATGACCTCTCTGCACCTACATGTGCCATCTCTAATATGGGTAGATATTCTCCTTCATGAATACACAACTGTAATTTATCATCCTTTCCTCTTTTGAATAATTTTCCCAATTATATTATAATCTTTACTCATCTCTTCCAAAGCCCTCTTTCTTGCTAAACTTGTTCCTTCTTCATGCCTTCATAGTTTCAAAAACTTCACCAATGCTTTACTCCATTCAGGTGCTATAGTAGAGAATTGTTAGGATGTATGGTCCTCAGGGGTATTCTCTTGGAATTCTTGGCAACTCAAAATGAATCCATGTGCATCTTTTTGCATGTCCGGCCAGTATACTCCTAATCTTTTCAATTCCCTAGTGGTCCCATAAACACCCTTATGTATTCTCCATTGGTTCACATGAGCTTGTTTGAGTAGGTTTTTCCATTCTACATCCTCTATACATGTTAATAATATGCCATTAGGTTCTTTGTAATATAAACTACCAGCCACAATATGTAGATTTCATGATTGCATAAATTTTTTCTTGTTATCCCTATTGATCTTGTGATTGGTCCATTTGGATTGGAATCAATTTTTCCACCCATTTTAGACACACTTTCAAATTAAATAGATATGTATGAGGTAGGTCATCTACTACTCCCATAGGTGGTTCTCCATGTATCATTCTTGATAAATGATCGGCTCTCACATGAGTATTTCCTTTTTTCACTAATACTTCGAAATCAAATTCCATGAGTAATAGGAACCATATCACTAACCTTCCCATATTGCATGGATTATTGACCAAATACAATAGAGCTTGATGATCAATAAAAAACTTGAAATTATTGGCTAGCAGATAATGTAGGAATTTCTTTACTGCGTACACCATTCCTAAACCTTCTCTTTTAGTCATGGTGTAATTTTGCTCTGCTTGATTTAGTTGTCTACTAGCATATGCAATGGGGTGATCTAATTTTCCTTCATCTGCAGGTTAAGCTAAGATACATCCAATTGCAAAATTCGATGTGTCTACATGGATATGGAATGGCTTATTCCAATTGGGCACTTTCAAGGTAGGTGCTAAGCTTAGTCGTTGTTTCAATTCTTTGAATGCCTTCGCATATTCCTCTATCCATGTAAATTGTGTCAACAACCCATACAACGGTTTTGCACTTATGGCATACATGTGGATGAACCTTTGGTAGTATCCACAATAAAAGCTTGTACTTCCTTTGCATTTTTTGTTCTAGGCAAGTCCAAGATAACCTTTATTTTATCCTCATATGTGGAGATACCATTCTTGGATACAATATATCCCAAAATCTTTTCTTTCCTTACCATAAAGACATATTTTTCTGGGTTCATGCACACTCTATATTGTCTGCATTTCTTAAATATCTTCCATAGCTCAGGAATGTGTTCAATCCCTTTACAGGAATACATGCATAAGTCATCTACGTAAACTTCCATGCTTTTTCTTAGGAATTCTTTGAATATATGACACACCAGTCTTTGGAAAGTTGTAGGAGCGTTTGTGAGCCCAAATGGCATCACAAAAAAAGCATACACTCCCCATTCAATAGTGAATGCTATCTTATGTTGATCCTCCATAGCAATAGCTACTTGGTTATAACCTGAGAATCCATCAAGGAAGCTATAGACCTCCTTGCATGCTACTCTTTCCAAGAGGTGGTAAGTTATGTGTAATGGGTAACTATCACGAATCATCATTGCATTAACTTTTTTCAAATTGATGCACCCTAAGTTTGCCATTCTTTTTGGGTACTACTACTAAGGGTGATACCCATTCTATATGTTCTATCTCGTAAATGAATCTTGAAGCTAATAGTTTTTCAATCTCCTTTGTAATCTTAGCAAAATAGACATCATTATACGTGTATGGCCTTTGTTTCGAGGGTTTTGCCTCAAGGGTCATTGGGATTCGGTGGGAGAAAATAGAAGGATCAACTCCCTTGAAGTCTTTGTATGTCCATGCGAATACATCTCTATATTCTCTAATTAATTCTATCAATTCGTGCTACTCTTCTGGTGATACATCCTTCCCTATGTAGGTACATCTCTCCTCTTCCTCCTTCATAGTTTCTATCATATGCTTCTCCTTCCTGGGCATCTCTTTTTGGTTTGTTTCTTATTATCATATGCTTCTCCTTCCTGGGCATCTCTTTTTGGCATTTGAATTGCTATTTCTATTCTTCTATTTTTGGCATTTGAATTGCTATTTTTTGGGAACCTCAAAAAGATCCCATGGTTGTTCTGTTTAAACTTGCATTTCCTCATTGTCTAGTCTCTCTTGATGCTTTTCTATGGTGAACACTTTTGGTGCCTCTAGATTCTAGGCGGGTTGGATCTCCTTTAAGCGTAGTTCTTCATAATCGAATTCTGGTTCCATTTCAATACTCTCATAATCCTCTCTCCATTTCTTCTCTAATAACTCATCGTCTTCCATTTCTTGGAGGATTACCATGTAAAGGTTTACATCTTAACCTTCATCATCTATACATTCATTCATGGTCAACACTTCTTCGTTAACACACACATCTAGGGTGGTTAATATCTCCATCCATCCATGTGGCTCAAATGCTTCATCTAGAAAGACTTGAGGCATGTAAGTTGGGTCGTCTATAGGTCTATAAGTCTTTTGCCCTATTGGCCATAATTGTGACCTCTTTTCTTCTCTTTTTGCTTCTTTACACATCCATAGCTAAACATCTTCCTTCATCCATGATTGGTCACTAGATGCACTATGAATGGATAGATCATCTTCTTCTTTGTGGACTGTGTTCCCCTGGTGTTGTAGATACAATGCGTCTGTTCCCCAATCTTGCACAACTCTTAGTTGTCTCATGAAAGGTCATCCTAAAATCATTTCATAATTACTAGCTTTTTTGAACTAGCATATGGCTAAAGTGTGTTCAAATTCCACTCCCCATGTGATCCACCTAAACTTTTTGACGATTCCTAAAGGTCTCTCCACATGGCCATCCGCTAGCTGGAGTTTCATGTGAGTGGGTTGTAGGGCTAGCTTTCCCCATTTTTTCCATGGTGGCTATGCCTAAACCTGCTCTAGTGTGTAAGATTGCTTTAGTCATGTAACCGTTGAAAGTGATGGGTAGAGACATATTTCCCTCATCTCTCTCAGTGAATTCTCCAATTTTATCTATTGGGATTTGGATGGTTGATGAAGTTTTTATTTATTTTCTCTCTTTCATAGATTCTTCAATTTTTACCTTCAATTCTTCAGCCGATTGTTTCCATAGTTGGGGTTTCACTCACAATAATTCTTCAATCATTAATGAACATTGTATTTTAGTTTTCTTGAGTTCTGATAAGTTTTGTGAGTTCTCATTTTGTGATCCTTTATTTTTGCCCTTGATAGTGGGAGCATGGAATATTTCTGCTTTTCTCTCGTATTCTCCCGTATAGTTCAGTAGCGTGGATATGCTATTCACTTCTTCCTGATTTTGATCTAGGATGGACGCTTCCTCATATACCTCCTCCAAGTTCATTATAGGTTGATTTTCCATGCATCTAGTACTTGGAAAGGTGATAGAGAATCTCCAATCCTTTTCCACCGCTCCTCTTGAATTCTAGCCCATAGGTCGTGAGGCCAATTTTTCTCTAATTTGGGAATCACTAAGACTCGTTCTTCTTTGTTTCTCCAACTATCTTCCTCCTTATTCTCTTCTTTTTGTTCCATTACTAGTTTTAGGTTGCCCATTTCCAAGCATTCATTGAAATCATCTTCCAATATTCTTTTCTTGGGAGGGGGTGGGATGGTATGTTCTAGTGTGATTTGACTTATTTCTATCAGTTTTCTACATATTTCTAGTCTTTCCTTCTACAGCTCTCCTCTTGGATAGGTTTTTCCATGTTGCTCTATACTTGGTCTTGTCTTGATTCTTGACGTATAAGCTTTCAACCACATGTTCAAGTCTTCTGGCATCGAATCCACCAAAATTGATCTTGCCATATCCATTCGGATTTTTGTAGTCTAATGAAACGTCGTTTGTCCTACTTGTTCTTGAAACTCCTTCCTTTCTTTTACCATTCTTTCTTTTTCCTCAATCTTCTTCTTCATCCACTTATCCTTTAGTTTCTCTCTTCTTGCGTCCCATATTTGTGTATTCTTAGTTTTATCCATTTCATCCAAATCTTTTGAATCCTTGATTGCTTGGATTTTAGGTTTTAATCTTTTATTCACCTTAGACTTGCATCGCATTTCCTTTGCCATAGTCTCCTTGGCTTGAGCTCGAGTAATGGCCTTTAGGGGTATGATGTATTTCTTATCACTTCCTGATGATTCGATCACTTCTATCACATTGATTTGAGTGGTGGTGGGACCCTTGTTGGGGTTCTTAGGGCAATCTCTAAATAGATGTTCCTTGCCACAGTCATTACAATAGCCTTCCCATACTCTGGGGGTGGTGGGTTGTATGGCAGGGTGCATTCTCTTATGAAGTGATTTGCTCCACACCTATAACATGGTCCTCTTGGCACAAGTGGTCTAGTGGATGGTCTCCTTGGAGCGTGGGCCTTTGGTGCTGTGTACATGAATTTCGCATACTCTGGTCCATAGGAATTTTCATATCCCTCATATGCATAGTATTTTTGATCATAAGTTTGGTCATATTCTGTTAGGTTTGCATCATAAGAGTAATACTCTCATTGGGTCTGGTCAAATCCTTGATTATTTGTTTCTGCACTAGCCAAGGGTGTTGCTGGTACTATAGCTCTTTCTAAGCTTTCCTCTAGTTGAGTGTATTTAACTGGCACTACATTCTGTGGATGGGTGGTTGTTGTCCTAGTACAAGTTGTGGTTGACCATATCCCCCATGTTCATACAGTCTAGGTGCTCCCTGTGGTCCTAGGTAAGGGTTATACCTATGAGCTTCTCTACCTTGTTCCCTAAGCAGATATCCATATGGTCTATATTGTGGTTATACCACTGGTCTTGGCTGCTTGTTAAAGGGTCAATCCTTGGTGTTGTGGTTGGTGTACTTTTGCTCAATGTGACAGTACATGGTAGGTCCTTGAATTGGTTGTCTATTGTAGGGATAAGGTTGTGACATCCCTAAGCCTGCTCTTGTCCAGACATGGGATGGATGATCTCCTCCGCATAGTGTACATCTTTGTAGCATTGGTACTCTCAAAGGGGGGTTTTGGTAGTTCCTCTGTCCTTGCACTCCCAATTTTGTTGCTACCAACTCGTTCCTCCACATTACTTGAACTAGGAGTCACATTGCTCCTTGTGTCCTCTGACTTGGTTGAATTTTGTGGGGTTTTAAGATCTTCTCCTAAATTATCTTCCAAATCTATACACTCTTGGAGACACTCACTTAGTGTCTGCAACCATTTTACGTAGACTAAGGTTCTCAACGTTCCATTGGTCAATCCATCAAGAAATAAGGATATCATTTTTTGTTGGGAAGGCTCTCCATCACTGAACATTGATCCACATACTGATTAAATCTTCTAGCTGCATTTTTCACTGTTTCATTGGGAGCTTGTTTGAAACTATGGATTAAGGATGATGAAATTGTGCTTAGACCCTCACTTGGTAAATTCCTCAATGAATTCTTGGAAGAATTGTTTGATATTGCCAAAGCGATTTGGATCCAAGGGTTGGAACCAAGTCAAGTTTGTTCACGTAAGGGTTAGCCCAAAGGATTCATATTGCACAAAAAATTCATCCACCTGTTATGCTTGCAATACTTGCTTGAATTTTGCTATGTGTCATATGGTTCTCTTGTCCCATTGTAATGATTCCTCATGCATTTGGCTACTTGCATTGGTCTCAGTCTTCTCCCTGGCTCTAGGGGTCTGATTACCATAGGAACTATTGGTCTTAATGGGTGTATTCCTGGCCCTACACCTTGAGGTGGTCTTTCCCTCAAGGTTGGCCTATTCACATTTCCTATTCCGTGGCTAGCTTGGCTGTTGGGATTCACTCCTGGCATAACAAATTGCATGTGAGGTCTGATGGGAATAATGCATTGGCTAGTTTGTCCTGATGTCGTATTTTTTGTGCCTTGATGGGTTCCAAATGCGTTTTGCGAGGTAGTTGCCTACTCTTGAGGAGGGAATACATGCAACCCCATATACTTTGGTCATGACCTATCCACTTCATCTACTAGCCAATACCTTCTTTGATTCTGGTCTAAATAAGTGACTCTAGACGAATCCTCCAGATCCCTTAACTCATTTATAGTGACTGGATTGTTGCCCTCTCCTTGCGTTGGTGAATCAGTTTGTAGAAGCAAATCTGATCCATGGATCAAATAAACATCCATCAAATATTCATCTCGAGGTATTAGATCCCCTCTCAATACTTTCGTTGCTACAAACTTTCCCCTTGGGGTAGTCACAGTGGCTCCATGATTGGGTCTCTTGGGTGTTCCTTGTCTCTCTAACTTTCCTCTTTCATTAATTTGGTCAGGATTTTTGGTTACTACATATATGTGGCCATCTTGTCCATGTAAATGCCACCTTCATACTTAATAGCTGGTATGGGGACTATCTCTACCTTCGTAGTGTTTATCATTCTCGCTACCAATCTATTTAGATTGTCCAGGTAGATGGGTACTCCTTGTAGGTTAGTAGACACATATTGTAGGGAAGTCTGATACTCTCCTTCTATAGTAGACATGAAGAGGAATCCTGGGGTTTTACCCCCATTTTAAAGCCATTCATGTAGTCAGAATCCCATTAGAGTGACGGTTTGTGAGCTGAAATTTTAGCATTCATTTCAGCTTTCGTTGAAGTGAATATTTTGTCACATTCTTATTCCTTGGTGAAATGGCGGGCAACAATGAGTTGTTTGGATGAAGACAAGCTTGATGGAACCAACTATTTGATGTGGCCTTACATGATGAAGCATGTTCTTGTTGCGAAACAACTTTGGAACATAGTGGCAGATGTAGATCGAAGACCTGCAGGTTCTTCTACTTCACAATCTACTATCACAAATGGACTTCTTCTTCAAGTATAATGGTTTCTCCTTCTCCACCTACATAGGAGCAGCTTAGATGGGATGGAAAAGATGCTCAAGCTCATGCATTGATTGTGCTTTTTGTTAAGCGTCATATAGTTCCACACATTCGGTCATGTTCTACATCAAGATAAGAATGGGACACTCTTGCTTCTTTGTATGCCGTGCGAAATAAAGCATGTGTTGCATGTTGGGAAAGATGGATGGACACTCCAGAAAATGCATTGGTACTGCTAATCCCTGCTTTGTACCAGCCCTCTTTCACTTCAGAGTTGAGTTGTAGGCCCTCTTAGCTTTCCAGTGACACTAAATAATTGCCTATCTACTTTGGAAATGATGTAAGTAATGACTAATTCAAAACAAACTACTTCCCAATTCACAATCCATGAAAACCTTCTATTTTTGGTTCATGCACCTGCTACTTGTTAAGCTCAGTGCCCCCCGCAGAGTAGGAATTAGAAAAATTGCTTCTACAAATATTAAATTAGCTTAAAGAGCTAATGATTCCAAGTGGAATCACTTAAAATGATTGACTATACACAGAGCAATCAATTTAGCAAGTGTAGCATTACCCCCAATTTTTTAGGACCTCTGTAGAGAATGAGCAATGACCGCTTTGATGTGTTTTTCTCTCAATTCTCTAAACGGAATGTCTTCAAAATTTGTCAGCATGTAGTAGACTTAGAGCTGATTCCAAGAAGCCATAGAACATTGAAAATGGTGGAGTAATGACTGAGATATGAGCAATACAAAATGACTATTCTGAGTGACTATGAATGAGAAACCAACAGATATAAGAAATGATCTATTGTATCATAAAACAATGTTGTACATGATCATTGGCATGATAATCAATGCCCAATGATCATGAGTAGTGTAGGCTATGAAGTGAGCCACACACTCTCTACAATGTGATCAACTAAAGGCTCAAAATTGGAGTGATTTTTTTCGCGAGATTTTACATTCATCTTTTATAGAAGCTTCATTCAAAATTTGAATTTGAATTCAACTTTGGATCTCACTAAAAAAGTGATCCATTAATCTAGGAGATATTCTCTCTAAGAAACTCGTAACTTTTCAATCCATCTAACTCCATGATTTTTGTGGATTTACAAAGATTCTTTTAGATGTAGATGCCTTTTACAAAGGATAAAAAGTAACTATTCAGAAGCAATAGTTCTCATGGGTCTTCAATCATTCACATGAAGTCTTCTCATGTCTAGCCAAGTGTGTAGGCTTGGCGCTTGCACCAACAGCTCCCCCTCAAGCCAAATATCTTGGCTTGGTCTTGTTCATCAATCCTCTTGAATGTCTTGCAATCCAATCATAGCTTTAAACTTGCAAAGTTTAGTACCATCAAGTGCTTTGGTTAATAAGTCTGTACATTGCATATTAGTTGATACATATGCCAACTGAATTTCCTTGCTCAATAGCTTCTCTCTCACATAATGATAGTGTACCTCTATATGCTTGGTCCTAGCATGATAAATAAGATTTGCTGCAAGATGTAAAGAGCTTGTATTATCCCCAAAAATCACTGGAGATATAGTATGTGATCCCAAATATGCATATATCAATCTGATCCATATGGCCTCTTGAGTAGCATTGACCAATCCTCTATATTTTGCCTCTGTTGAAGATAATAGGTTGCTTCTTGGAAGACCATGATATAGGCTTGTCACTTGCAAAAGATAGATAACCTGAGGTACTCCCTCTATCATCTTTGCAACCTTCCCAATCTGCATTTGAGTATATCTTGATATCCAAATCTGAAGTATAAGGAAAATATAAAACTTGATTTTGAGTGCCCTTAAGGTACTTCAAAATTCTCTTGGCAGCTTCCAAATGAGGTGCTCTAGGTTTGTGCATAAGTTGACTTAAGAAACTTACTCCATAAGCAATATCAATCCTTGTCAATGTAGCATAGTTTTGGCTTCCCACTATGCTTTGGTATCCTACAATATTTTCAAGCACATCACCTTTGTGAGCACTTAATTTTTGGTTTATCTCCATAGGAGTGCTTGCTACCTTGGCATCTTGCAAATGAAACTTCTTTAACATGTCCTGTACATACTTTCTTTGAGTAATGTAAATTCTAGAGTTAGTATAGACTAACTCAAGTCCAAGAAAATACTTTAGTGACCCTAGATCACTGATTTTGAACTCCTGCATCATTTGATTCTTGATCTGCTTGATGCAATTAGCATCATTAACTGTAAGTATGATATCATCAACATACACACATAGGTATATCACCTTTGAATTACTTCTATCGACAAACAGAGAAGTATCTGCTTTACTCACGATGAATCCTTGATCTTGAAGGTATGTAGTCAACCTATGGTTCCATGCCCTAGGTGCCTGCTTCAATCCATAAAGAGCTTTGTTCAGTTTACACACATGATTTACCTTGCTTGGGTCCTCATATCTAGGAGGTTGAGACATGTACACCTCTTTTGAAATCCAGCCATTTAGAAATGCATTTTTTACATCCAATTGGTACATGTTCAAATTCTTTGATGCATCCACACTTACCAATACCCTGATGGTTGGCTTTTTGGCCACAGGTGAGAAGGTTTCTTCATAATCAACTCCTTGGGTTTGTGCAAAACCCTTAGCAACAAGTCTAGCTTTGTACCTGCTTATTGATCCATCATAATTTTTCTTGGTCTTGTAGATCCATCTAGAACCAATTATCTTCATAGACTCCTTCTTTGGCACTAGCTCCCAAGTATCATTCTCCTTGAGTGCTTCAATTTCTTCATCCATAGATTCCTTCCATTCTGTCTTGGTCTTTGCCTCTTCATATGATGATGGTTCTTCAAGTGACAAATCTCTTGCATGATAAATAGAATGCTTAGTAACTAAAGAAGTGTCATACCCATATCTGATTGGCTTCTTGCTCTCCCTTTGTGATATTCTGATTGCTTGGTTGGATGATTTAGGTATATCCTCCAACTTCTTCATATTGACTTTGACTTTGGATTTCCATGCCTTGAATTCCTCTAGGTTGATGATGTTCTCATCATCTGATTTGATGTCTTCAATCTGGTTTGGCTCCTCCTTGGTGAGGCTTGGGAATTCCTCTTCCATGTCATGAGGCAACTTTACTTTCTTGCATTCACTTTCAAACCAAGAATCATTCTCATCAAAGACAACATCTCTACTGACCATAAATCCTTTGTTGGAAGGATTGTAAAACCTATATCCTTTCTGATTCAAGTTATACCCTATGAAGATGCACTTCTTTGCCTTAGGGTCTAGCTTACCTCTTATTTGAGATGGTATATGCACATAAGCAACACATCCAAATATCCTACAATGATCAAGTGAAGGTCTTCTACCATGCCATGCATCATATGGGGTCATCCCATCAAGAGATTTTGATGGCAACCTGTTAACAAGATAAGTGCCAGTAGATACACTTTCTGCCCATAAATAATTAGGTAATTATTTTCTCATTTAGCATCACCCCATTTTGCTCAGGGTGTACCTTGTTGTAATTTCTCTTTTGATTCCTCTATCCTACAAGAATGCATCAAACTCATTTGAGAAGTACTCACCTCCTCCATCTGACCTTAGTCTCTTTAGGCTTCTTCCTTTTTGGTTTTCAACAAGTGCAAGATACTTCTTAAAGCAACTGAATACTTCATCTTTGTGGTTCATAAAATATAAGATAGTCCACTTACTGAAATCATCAATGAAAGATACATAATACCTTGATCTAGAAATTGAGGGATCCTTACTTGGTCCCCATACATCTGTACGGACAAGCTCCAAGTAGTGTTCATGCATGTAGCCTTTCTTTGAGAAGGGTAACCTGTGAGATTTTCCAAATTGACAAGCACCACATTTATAGATCATGTGTTGCTTGGATACATTAGGTATCCCAGGCACACATTGATCTCTACATATTTGCTTTAAGATTCTCTCACCAATATGCCCTAATCTCTTATGCCAAATTTCAAGCTCTGACAATGTTTGATCTTTGTAGCTATAAAGTGCAATATTCCTTGCAGCTTCAAGTTCAAAAGTAAATAATCTACCTGTCTTTTCTCCTTTGGAAATTCTCTTGAATCCATGTTGGGGATCCTCCACAAGTGCTCCATATTTGTTGAACCTGACCTGCAAAACCTTTTCCACAATTTGTCCAACACTCATCAAATTCTTGGTAATTGTAGGTACATATAGAACCCTGCTCAACAGATTTCTATTTCCATCGGAGGTTTTAACATTTCCTACCTTGACCACTGAGTGCTTGGTGTCATCACCTGTTTGTACCTGATGTTTTTTCTTAGGTTCCTCAAGGTCAAAGAGAAGAGCTACATTGCCTGCCACATGGTTTGAGCATCCCGAGTCAATGTAGAAGAGATGGTAATCATTCATACCTTGCTTTGAAGTCATGTTCATAATCAGAAGAGAATCCTCTTGTTCCTCTATATAGTTTTTGTAATATTTTCTTGATTTGTAGCCTCCTTGGTAGCTGTTATTGTAGTTGTTGTTGTAGTTGTTATTGTAGCCTTGATGATGGTTGAATCTTCCTCTTGATTGTGTATATCCACCTCTTTGGAAACCTCTACCTCTCTGATTCTTGAAGTTCCTGTAACACTCATCTGTAGTGTGATTTGACAAACCACAAATATTACATGGGGAAGAGTTGAAAGGCCTCCCCCTACCTTGCTTACCTCCTCTGCCCCTACCTCTTGAGTTTCTACCTCTCCCTGCATAGTTGGCTTGAGAGGTTGTACCTTCATCCTCAATTTTCTTGCTTTTCCCTTTCTCTTTAGACTTGCCTTTATCTGTGTATAGGGCAGAAGAGCTATTACCTCTTGATGAATCCCCATTCTTGTTGAGATTGGCTTCATGGATAAAGAGTTGCCCCATGAGTGTGGTAGGATTTGGAATCTGCATGTCCGTGTACAAGTCCATAACAGTTGTGAAGCTTTTCCATTTGTCATCTACCTTAATGCCATTGATCACTTGTCTCACAATTTGCCCCTCTTCGATTTCCTATGCTTGCCAATTGGTCAGACACATCCTTGACTTTGGTCACATACTCTGAGATGCCTTGCTTGGGTTGCTTTCTTTGAGTGGTAAACTCAATCCACAATTGGTTCTTCCTAGCTTTTGTGTTGGAAGAGAAATATGAAGACAATGTTTCCAAAATCTCTTGGGATGTCTTACAATTCCTAATGTTTGGAAGAAGAAAATTTGAGATTGAGTTAAGTAAGTATGATCTTGCTAATACATCTTTGGCACACCATGAAGTGAGTCTTTCATGCTCCTCTCTTGTAGGTTGTCCTTTGCTTTTGAAAATGGGCATCTCCTCATCTCCTGAGATGTATCCATAGAGACTCCTTCCTTGAAAGTATGTCCTCATCCTCAAGGACCATGCTTGGTAGTTGTTCCTATCCAATTTATCAATGAAAGAAAGAAAACCATCTCCCATTTTACCTTAGCTTTGCTCTGATACCACTGTTGGGAAAGATGGATGGACACTCCAGAAACTGAGTTGGTACTGCTAATCCCTACTTTGTACCAGCCCTCTTTCACTTCAGAGTTGAGTTGTAGGCCCTCTTAAATTTTCAATGACACTAAATAATTGCCTATGTACTTTGGAAATGATGTAAGTAATGATTAATTCAAAATAGACTACTTCCCAATTCACAATCCATGAAAATCTTGTATTTTTGGTTCACACACCTGTTGCTTGTTCAGCTCAGTGCTCCTAGCAGAGTAGAAATTAGAAAAATTCTTTCTAGAGATATTAAACTAGCTTAAAGCGCTAATGATTCCAAGTAGAATCACTTAAAATGATTGACTATACATAGAAAAATCAATTTAGCAAGTGTAGCATTACCCCCGATTTTTTTAGGACCTCGATAGAGAATGACTAGTGACCAGTTTGACACGTTTTTCTCTCAATTCTTTGAATGGAATGTCTTCCAAATTTGTCAACATGTAGTAGACTTAGAGTTGATTCCAAGAAGCCATAGAACATTGAAAATGGTGGAGTAATGACTGAGATATGAGCAATACAAAATGATTGTTTTGAGTGACTATGACTGAGAAACCAACATATATAAGAAATGATCTATTATATTATAAAACAATGTTTTACATGAGCATTGGCATAATAATCAATGCCCAATGATAGTGAGTAGTGTAGGCTATGAAGTGAGCCACACACTCTCTACAATGTGATCAACTAAAGGCTCAAAATTGGATTGATTTTTTTCGTGAGATTTTACATTCATCTTTTATAGAAGCTTCATTCAAAATTTGAATTTGAATTCAACATTGGATCTCACTAAAAAAGTGATCCACTAATCTAGGAGATATTCTTGCTAAGAAACTCGTAACTTTTCAATCCATCTAACTCTTACAAAGATTCTTTTAGATGTAGATACCTTTTACAAAGGATAAAAAGTAACTATTCACAAGCAATAGTTCTCATGGGTCTTCAATCATTCACATGAAGTCTTCTCATGTCTAGCCAAGTGTGTAGGCTTGGCACTTGCACCAACATTGCATACTTGAGGAAGCAACTTGAGGATGTATGTATGGTTGAAAATAAGTCGATGGATGTGTATGTGACATGCATCAAGGACTTGAAAGAGCAATTGGCAAACATAGATGAGATCATTTTGGATGCATTAGTCATTTCTACATTGTTGAAAGGATTATTGAAATCTTTTCAAAGTTTTACTACTACACTCCGTTTGGTTGCAAAAGTGAATCCTAATATGTATGCATTTGATGAGGTTGTGTCTCTTCTTTTGCAAAAAGAGCAATCTAGAGTGAATAGGAGTGGTTTGATTGAGGGAATGCAAGCACTTGCTATCTCACAAAAGGGGAAAATCACGTATGGTTCAAATTTGGGTTCATCAAAACCAAAGCCTCAATCTTGGTCTTCCACTCATTCCTCTATTGATGGTGATTTACAAAAGAAGAAGAGATGCAAATATTACCGGAGGGCTGATCATACTATTTATGAGTGTAGAAAGCTTGCTAAATGCAATGAAAAGAAGAAGGAATCCGGCATGTCTATTGTTGAAAATTCAGCAAATGCAAAGAATGATGAAGCTAACATGGCTCAAGATTTTTGGGCATGTGTTGTTACATGTCATTATGATGCATCCTTGCATTCTAAATGTATCATTGTGAGTGAGGCTGATTTGGATTGGTTCTTTGATAGTGGTGCTTCAAAGCACATAACATCATGCAAAAGATTTCTTGCCTCTTTGAAAGATGCACCCAAAGGAGGACATGTGGTGTGTGCAAAAAATGCCTCTTATCCTATCATTGGGATAGGAGAAATTGAGCTTATGGTTGCAAATGGAGGTGTGATTCTCTTGAAAATTGCATTGTATGTGCCCGATATTAAGAGGAACTTAATTTTAGTTCCGTTGATTGCCAAAGTTGGACTTCATATACACTTTGTTGATGATAAGTATATGGTTCATGATTTTAGCAAAGGTGATGTTATCGTGATGTCCGGTACATTATGTAATGGTTTGTATCACATGGATACATACAAGAGGACTGCCTCGAATGCCTTGGTTGGTCATACTTCTTCCATGGCTGAAATGGAGCTTTGGCATGCTCGTTTTGGTCACTTGAACTTCAATAGCTTGCTTTACTTGCAAAAGAAGGACATGGTTATTGGTTTGCCTACACTTGAGTCCATTGAAAATCATGCATGTGAAGGTTGCATTCTTGGAAAAATGCATCGTGCTTCTTTTCCAAAAGATAGTCATGCACACACTACAAGAAAATTGCAGCTTGTTCATAATGGTGTATGTGGTCCCATCAAGACTCCATCTTTTGGGAAGCATGTATATTTTGTTACCTTCATTGATGAAGCTACTCACCATACATGGGTGTATCCTATGAAAGTAAAGAATGAGGTATTTTCTTGCTTCAAAGCATTTTTCACTATGGCTGAAAATTTTTCTTCACAACAACTTTTGACTCTACGCATGGATCATGGTGGTGAATACATGTCACATGAGTTTAATGCTTTTCTTTGTGAAAGAGGTATTTCACACCAATGTACGGTGCCATATACACCTCAACAAAATGGTATTTTCGAGCGTAAAAATAGAACACTTCTTGAAATGGCACGATGTATGGTTAAAGGAAAGCATGTTCTTGATAAGTTTTGGATGGAAGCAGTCATGTGTGCAAATTATGTGTTGAATCGCTGCCCTACAAAAGCATTGAGAGTCATCACTCCTTATGAGGCTTGGAATGGACATAAGCCCATGGTTAGTCATATGCATGTGTTTGGTTGTTTGGCATATGCTCTTATTCCATCACAACAACGTCATAAACTAGATGACGAGGCAAAGAAATGTATATTTGTTGGTTATAGTGCTGAAAGTAAGGGATATCGTTTGTGTCATCCATTGACAAACACAATTATTGTGATTTGAGATGTGGTATTTGCTGAAAATTTAGTTTTCCCTCTACTTGAATGCAAAAAACAGCCAATTATTAGCTCACAAGATGTGTTCGATACATTCATGCCTTTGTTCCAAAATGGTGCGCTTGACTATGGCCATGTAGAGCAGCCAACTGAGGCTCAAAGGGACGAAAAATTCCAACCAAATAGGTCTGAAAATGTAGAGATTTTTTAGCCAAACATGGCTGAAAATTTCAGCCAAAAATTATCAAAACTATTGGAAATTTCCAGCCACAT
The DNA here is from genome assembly GCA_020310875.1 of Ceratopteris richardii. Lineage (NCBI taxonomy): Eukaryota > Viridiplantae > Streptophyta > Polypodiopsida > Polypodiales > Pteridaceae > Ceratopteris > Ceratopteris richardii. The sequence continues at coordinate 88,002,603 of CM035414.1, read as the reverse complement.
ATGGCTGAACATTTGAGACAAAATATGGCTGAAAATGAGCATGAAATTCACCCCATGCATGATGTACATATTGAAGATGTATTACATAATGAAGGCATGTCTATCAAGAGTGCACAAACTATGCCAAAGTGGTTGAAACAAAATTTGCATGACAACCAATTGAGTGCACCTTTACTTGGTAGAGCAAGATCAAGCTCTCACCATGCATCAAGTAATTTTGTGGATTATTCTCTTATTGCAAAAACATGTAATGAAGAGCCACTTTCTTTTGAAGATGCATGTGATGATCCACAATGGATGAGCGCTATGCAATCAGAAATGGATTCCATACATAGGAATGGTACTTGGGGGTTATGTGAATTGCCAAAAGGAAAGAATGCCATTGGTACAAAGTGGCTTTACAAGATTAAGAGAAATTTTGATGGTAGCATTGATCGCTACAAAGCTAGATTGGTTGCCAAAGGATATGTGCAACAATATGGCATTGACTATGAGGAAACTTTTGCACCTACTTCACGCATGACTACCATTTGTACGATGGTTGCATTGGCTGCCCATCGAGGTTGGAAAGTGCATCAGTTGGACATAAAAAAAACCTTCTTGAATGGTGATTTGCAAGAAGAGGTCTATGTGAAGCAACCCCTTGGATTTGCTATAAAAGGGAAAGAGCATATGGTTTGTCACTTGCATAAAGCCTTGTATGGTCTCAAACAAGCTCCACGTGCATGGTATGATAAAATACATAAGCACTTGGTTGCTCTTGGCTTCACATGTAGTCCAATACTCTATGTACGCAAAGATGGGGCTGATCTTACAGTGCTTGTTCTTTATGTCGATGACATACTCTTGACTAGGTCATGTGATGCAAAACTTGACATTCTTATGGCTGATTTGCAGCATACTTTTGATGTCACTTATCTTGGTCTTTTGACCTACTATCTTGGCATCCAATTTGTATCCGTTGAGGGGGGAATTGTTATGCATCAAGCAAAGTATGTTGAAAAACTACTTCAGCGTTTTGACTTTGAGGATTGCAAGCCAGTTTCCACGAGACAGGATTTAGATTCTCCATTGAGGATTCCAGTGATGCATTTGACACTTCTCTTTATCAGCAAGCTATGAGATGTCTTATATATGCATGCAACACAAGGCTAGATATATAGTATGCGGTTTCCCAGTTGAGTTGATTCATGCATAGCCCTGGCACTAAGCATTGGCAAGCAGTAAAACATGTGTTTAGATATCTCAGAGGCACTTTGAGCTTATGTCTCTTTTATGGCAGAGATATTCATCCATGCTTGCATGCTTTTACAGATAGTGATTGGGCTAGTTGTTATGATACTTGCATGTCCACTAGTGGTAATTACTTTTTCCTTGGAGACTTATGCATATCTTGGTTGAGTAATAAGCAACCTACAGTGGTGACATCGAGAAGCTGAGTACAGGGAAATTTTCACAGCTACAGTGGAGTGTATATGGATGAGACGCCTATTGATGGATCTTTCCATGGAGATTGATGCTGCTACGCATATTCTCACTGATAGTTAGAGTGCATTGTTTGTTGCACGAAACCCAACGTTTCATGCACGAGCCAAACATATTGAGGTGCATTATCACTATGTGAGAGAGTGCCTTCATGTAGGAGATATTGATTTGGTATATGTGCCTACACAAGATAATGTGGTAGACATATTCACCAAAGCTGTTCGACGGGAAAAGTTTGAAGCTTTTTGCAAAGCTTTAGGCTTATTACCTTGTGGGGGCTGATCTGTCACTCACTATATGTGTTCACATCATTCGCTTCAGGGGGGTTTGTTGCACTTATGTGTTCCTCGAGTAGCTTTGATGTGAACCTTTTCCCTATACATGGGCACTTTTTACTCTAGTGCTAGCTAGAGATTTTTTCCCCATGTTACCACATACATGTTTCACTCATATGTGGTGGTACTTTGTACTTAGCGATATTATTCAGCTCTTACTTGAGTTCAATTCATTGTCAATAGAGAGAGCTATTCAAGCCATTTGTCTTCTCCGTGTGTCTTGCTACATTTATGCACCTTGTGTGTGCTTCTCGTGTGTCTCTCGCACTTCTACACACACCCAACATTTTTCTCTCTTTAAGAGGTTTTTTTCCCCCTGACTTGTATATACGCCTATAGCCCTAATGGGTTACTTATCTTTGTACATGCTAGTGGTAATACATTCAGTATTGTGTGTTGTGCTCCAAGCTTCTTCTTCTTCCTTGTGTAGTTCGTGTGCTTTTGCAAACGTCTAACTCCAACAATTGGTATCAGAGTAGGTTGCTGCTGCTTCATCTAGGGCATCGTCGACACCCCTTTGCTCACAGTCCTAGAATCACACAAAATTTGGTCTGCATACTCAAAGTGATTAGAATATCAAAACAGCTTCACCTTATGGTGCCAAAATCACGATCTGAGCTCGTTTTGGCCTCCGAATGCACTATCGCAATGCTTGTGCAGGCTAATTTGTCTTTTTGTGCCATGTCAAAGTCTGCTACATGTTTAACAAAACTCGTCAGGGTAGTTCTATTCAATTTTTCTAGATACAATTATTTTTCTACATCAGGGTACTTTAGTTAGTGGCCATGGCTGAAAGCAGTGATGTATTTTGTATGTTGGCTATTGAGGATAAGTTGGATGGTGCAAATTACCCATTGTGGGATTGTATGATGCGTCACGTATTGGTCGCAAAAGGACTATGGAACATTGTGCAGGGCACCTGCAAATACAAGTACTGAAGCTGATGCGGATGGCATCGAAGATGGTGATATTCTTCAGATTCCTATTCGTGCTATGGTTTTTGCTGCAACTTTAGAGAAAATTCATTGGGATGGCAGAGATGCTTATGCACATGCATTGATAGCTTGTTTATCAAACGTGCCATTATTCCTCACATTTGCTCTTGCAGAACAACAAAGGATGCTTGGGATACACTTACCACATTGTACCAGGCTAGGAATGAGGCTTGTGTTGCTTACCTTTGGAAATGGTTAGAGAGTGAGCATATGAATGAAGGTGATTCTATGGGAAGTTTTTAACAAAGATGAAAGACTTGAAGGAACAACTGATTTGTGCTGATGAAGTTATACTAGATAGCTCACTTGTGCAGACCATTCTGAATGGTCTTCCTGATTCGTATCAGACTTTTGCTTTTACTCTTTGTTTGATGATGAAAGGCAATCCAAATGCCTTGACATTTGAGGAGTTAGTCTCTGTTCTGTTGCAAGAAGGTCAATCTAGGCAGAACAGGTCCATTATGAATGTTGCAAATCAAACTTTCCTGGCTAGTGAGAAGGGCAAAATTAAATGGAGCTCATCTACTAGTAAGCAGAAATCTGCAAATGATGTACATTTGAAGAAGGAAGACAAAGATGAGAAGAAATCAGAAAAGCATAAATTCTTTCATAAGTACTGTAGTTGCCATAGTTAAGCGAGCTCCGAGGGCAACACTAATGGGATGGGTGACCTCTCGGGAAGTACTAGGAATCTCTATCTTCCTTGATCATTGAGGTCCTCCATCGTGCATAGTCAACGGTGACTCAAATTACAAGGTATGCCAAGGTCTATGCCTTGGTCACCGCCTTAGTCGAAAGCCTTGGGTAGACGGGTCGGTGCTCACTCTACTCACAAAAAAGGAGCAAAGCTTTTGCGTCGAAATGCTCTAATACTAGTGAAGTATTTTAATGGCGATGCACCACAGTGCACTCTCCTTTCCGAGAGCTCCATGATGATATCCTCAGAGTAGAGAAGCAAGCTCCAAGTGCCACACATGGTAGTCTAGACAGAGGCTACAGAATACATAGAAAAACACAGTACATAAGGAGCACAAAGACAGTCTTCTTGGGTGTTACAAATGCAATCGAGCTTACAATCTATGGCTGACCCGACCACTATATGTTTTATTAAAGAACATATACAAAGAAGTGACTGGTGGCCATTTGGCCTTTCACATGGACACTAATGGTAATAGACATTGCAGTCAATGAAGAACAATGGACACCTCATTGTGATGAGGAGAGTTATGATATCTCTGTGTTCATATGTGAACCCTTGCTAGAAGAGTGTGACTCTAATGAGGTCATAGAAGAAGAATAATATGACAATGACCTAGATTCCATTGTGATGGATCATTTCTTTAACTCAGAGGAGCACTATCTAGAAAATGTAGGAGTATTTACCCAAAAACAAGAAGAACCTCTCACAAGCAATGAAACAAGGAGAGGAGGAATCATTGTTCGAAGTACCATAAAATTTCAAGCAATATGAAGTGGAAGACTGAAAAATTTTGGTACGAATGCCTAAGAGAGAGGCCATCATAGAAGAAGGATATGATAATAAAGAAAAGAACAAAAAAATGTACTAACCATTGAAGAGAACGAAGAGCGATGTACATACATAGGAGAAGACCTAAGTGCAAAAGAAGAAATAGAGCTTGTAGATTTATTAAGGGAATATAGGGATGTGTTTGCATGGACCTATAGATGTTGTGTTTACAAACTTGTAAACATCAAAGTACACAACGAAACATGATGAGACCTCCCAAGATCGTTAAAACACCAACCAAATATTTCCAAACTTCAAAAACAAACTTTCCACCAAACTTTCCAAAAAACAGAAATAGGTCACTGTAGAAAAATGATCACCAGAAACTATCTGAGCAGAATTTCACAAAACTAATCATATATTCTAAAAGTAGACTCTGAGTAGCATGATTTAGAAACAAAAAATGTCAAAAAAGATGGAGTATAGCTCCCAAATCAACAGCTTGAAGTCAAGGTAAGAAGAAGCCTGCAACAGCAAGGTATGACTAACTATCTGAATTGAAAAATGATGTACAACAGCAAGAAAACTTCAATCTCTATGAGAAATTTTGATATGGATAGAAAGTATGAGAGCTAAGGAAACTCCTCCAAGTGAAATCACTCAAAAAGACCTCATAACGACTGAGATATGGAAGTTTGAAGAGAGATATGTCACTGATGAGGCACCGGATAGACACAAGAAACAAGATCTGAAAAAACACCTACTTGCGCGGAGTTTTCTCATTGTAAATTGTACAAAAAACTGATCTACTTATATAGTACAAGTTGTAAGTTTTGCAACGCAACAAGAATCACTCAATTTGGACACCTACACTAAGAGAACCACTCTTTTTATTGAGAGGCTATCAACAGAAGCGCCTTCCTTGTCTAAAAATAAACACCTCTCCTTTCCTTCTACTTTTATCTACTTTTATCTCTTTTATCTACTTTTGCTCTAACTTTGGAGATGTGAACGCCTCCACATGTTATTTTTCATACCTAATAAGATCCACAAGCTTCCATATACCATTTTTAATAATTAATAAAATCCACAAGACTACTTTAGAGCTTGTTTTTATGTAACAATAGAGACTGGAAGGGAGTAGATATGGAAATATGCTCTCATATGATCCCCATGACAACTGATGCTAAGCCCACCAAACAGAATCCATACACTTATAATGACACTTAGGCAGCCAAAATCAAAGAAGAAATTGATAGGCTCATTGAAGCTGGATTTATCTATGAGATTGAGCATATTGAATGGGTGTCCCCCATTGTAGTGGTGCCCAAGAAGAATAGAAAGTTGTGTGTGTATTAACCTTAAAAAAATTTATGCTGCTACGATAAGAGATAGCTATCTACTTCCAATCACTGAACATTTATTGGAGCGTGTTGCAGGAAAGGAAGTGTATAGCTTCCTTGATGGATTTTTAGGTTACAACCAAGTAGCCATTGCCCCAAAAGATGAACACAAGATAGCTTCTGCCATAGAGTGGAGAATTTTTACATTTTGTGTGATGCCATTTGGGCTCACCAATGCATCTGCAACATTCCAAAGGCTCATGTGTCATGCCTTGAAAGAGTTCTTGCAAAAGAGCTTTGAATTATATGTGGATGATTTATGTGCTCAATCTCAAGAAAGAGGACACCACATCTTAGAGCTCAAACATATCTTCAATAAGTGTAGAGAATATCGAGTTTGTCTGAACCCAAAAAAGTGTGTTTATTTGAACCCAGAAAATCATAGATCATATTGTTTCTAAGAACAGAATATCAACAAATGAGGACAAAGTAAGAGCCATAACAGAGTTACCAAGGCCAATGAATGTTAAAGAGGTACAAGCCATGATGGGCCATTGTGGATATTATTGTAGGTTTATCCACATATATGCGATCATAGCTAAACCTCTTTATGCTCTATTGACAAATTTTGAGTGGAACGATGAATGTGAAAAATCCTTCAATGAGTTGAAGAGATGTTTATGCACAACACCAATATTGACCACTCTTGATTGGAATAAACCATTCCATGTCTATGTAGATGCTTCCAATTATGCACTAGGATGTGTGCGATCACAACCCATAGGTGAAGGAAATCTAGATTTGCCTATAGCATATGCTAGCAAACAATTAAACGCAGTTGAACAAAACTATAAAACAACTCAAAGAGAAGGCTTAGGCATAGTATACACCGTGAAGAAGTTTAGACACTATCTATTGGCCAATAAAGTGCAAGTTTTTCAATGATCATCAAGCTTTATTATATTTGGTCAATAAACCTTGCAATACAGGATGCTTCGTAAGGTGGTTCCTCTTAATAATGGAATACGACTTTGAAGTGGTTGTTAGGAAGGGTAGGACCCACCTTAGGGTAGATCACCTTTCTCACATCACTTCAAGGAAGTCACCACAAGGAGTGTCTAATGAACTGCCCAATGCCTAAATGTTCAATTTAGAAGTTGTTCCTAAATGGGAAAATAAATTGGTACCTGTCCTAACCTTCGGACCACAAATAAGAATGTGAAAACAAACAAAGATGAAATTGTAAAATCATAAAAATATTGAATATTGGCAGGAAGTATGTACAAACAAGATACAGAGGGTGTATTAGCTTGTTGTGTTGAAGAGGATGAAAATAGTAGTTGGTTGCGAAAAGCCCATGAAGGATTGCTAGGGAATCACTATTCTAAACAATGAACATTGCATAATCTGAAATGTTTAGGAGTGTATTGGCCTAGTATGGATAGAGACTAGTATTGATAGAGAAATACATGAGTGGATTAAGAATTTTCCATTCTGTGAAAAGAGACCCCCCAGTGGAGTATGCTACCCTTTATCACGTATCGTTAATTCCAGCTTGGAGTGCTCCATTGGTAGAATTTATGAAATTAGGAACATTACCAGCGAGGCTAGTCTAGAAAGAAAATGAAGCATGGAGCAAGAGGCTCAGGGCTAAACCTTAGTAGAAATCAAAGAGGCAAAGATGGTTACTTAAGACTCTGCACTCATGAATCCGACTATTTGAAAATCTTAAAAACTACACATAACGGTGTTACAGGTGGACACTTTGGGCTTGATTGAGTAATTAAGACCATTCTATTCTCAAGACTTTGGTGGACCACTCTTCATATGGATGCACATACCTATATGAATAAATGTGAAACATGCCAAAGTGCACAATATCTGATAAGAAAAGATGAAATGCCTTTGAGACCAATGATGGGAGGACGTGCATTCTCGAAGTGGGCTATAGATTTTGTAGGTCGTATTAACCCCCAAACTAGAAACTCCCATGTAGAGTACATTATCGTAGCCATAGATAACCTTACAAAGTGGGTGGAAGTAAAAGCCACAACAAAGAATGATGCTCAAATGATGGCTAACTTCTTATTTGAGAACTTGTTCACCAAATACAAGTTACCAATAGAGTTAGTAATTGATAGAGATACACACTTCTTGAACGAAGTCATTGAAAACATTCTCCAAGAATTCTTGGTGATACATAAGAAGTCTGCCCCCTATCATCCACAAGCTAACAGATAAGCCGAGAGCACAAATAAGATCCTATGCAATGTACTGACAAAACTTGTGAATAATAAACGCTCTGATTGGGATAAACAACTTCATCATGCTGCTTGGGCTTATTGAGTTGCCTACAAAAATGTACTCAATACCATCCCATTTCAGATGGTCTTTGAATAGAATGCTGTGTTACCATTAGATTTCTTGATCCCAACTTTAAAATTAGCATAAGAGCATGAGCGGAATGGACATGAGTTGTCCTCCAGGATATTTGATCTAGAACGCTTAGTTGAAACAAGGCTATGAGAAGCAGTAGGCATCTATGCTACAAAGAAAAGACAAAAGGTAGACTTCGATGCACACATCAAGGATAAAGGATTGAAAGAGGGAGACCTGATGTTGGTTTATACGTTAAAGCAGCTCATCATTGGTATATTTTTGGCACTAAGTTCCATCCTTTTGTAACTTCAAAAGTATAAGAAAGAGTCTAGTGAGTGTGTGTGTTTTGGGAGGCTATTCTAAGCTGCGAAAGTGTGTTTCTAAGTGCATTTTGGGCTACTCTAATCCCCCAAGGTGTCAACAAGTGCAAAGGGCTAGTCTAATCCCCCCTGTGCCGAATCCACTTTGCACGTGTGGTGATCCAATTTTGAAGTTCAATTGCTCCAATGGCAACAATGTCTACCATTTTGAATGCAACATCTTTTAGCAAGTTGTACTTGCCTCCGTTTACACCTATGTTCATGCCCAAGGATGAGAGAAATGGCACGAACTAAAATTTGTGGAAAAATACAATGAGCTCTTATCTATATACAAACTTGCTCTATGAATTAGTAGATGATATGAAACTTGATCTCAACAAGGATAGTGTCTTAGTAGCCTAGAAAATTTGGAATGTAAAAGATAAGAGAGCCATAGGACAATTATTGCTTGCCTATGATGAGTTAAAAAAAGGACATATTACCTCTTGCAAGACTTCACATGAGGCTTGGAAAATACTATAGGATATCTAAGAGTATAAGACTCCCTCTAGAATTTATGCCTTATAAGCAAAGTTCCATAACCTCACGATTAGGCCCCAAGATCCCATCACCAAGGACATCACCACTTTTGAAGATTACCAATGCAAAATCGCATTGCATGCTGGACATGTATCAAGAAAAGATATGGCTATTGGACTTCTAAATAAGCTTCCTAAGTCATATGAAACATTTGTAACAACACTTTACAATCTAGGCCAAGTTTCAACTTGGGAGGAACTATAGAGACTTTTTCTCCTCTATGATTCACGAGCTAAGTCTTCAACATTGCAAGAAGCCACTGTGGAGGTGATCACAATCTGGGTGGATTAGGTTATGTCGCAGCACACGCAGAGTGTATGAAGCTAGTGAGTGTTGGAAGGTCTTTGTGATCAAAATGTGAATGTGAAGATAAAGTTGGGTATGAAGAGGAGAGATGTCATGATTTGATTATGAGAAGGGGGAACATATGGATGTATGCATGATGAGAACAAAAAGAAAACCATACACATGAATCAATTTTGAAAGGAAGAATGGTCCAAGAATGGAGGTTATTATACACTTTAAAAATTTAATTCATATGCATGGGTTCTTGTGGATGTATGGATGATGAGAACAAAAAGAAAACCACACACATGAATCAATTTTGAAGGGAAGAATGGTCCAAGAATGGAGCTTCTTATACACTTTAAAAACTGAAACATATGCATGGGTTTTTGTGGGTGGTATGAATGCATGTGGGCCATGATGTATAAATTAATAGAAACTTTTTCTCTCAATCTCAATGGATCATCCTCACTGGTTCAATGCAAGCATGTGGAGCCTTCTCACACATAGAAAGAGATAGAAGGAGACATGTAAAAACATATAAGAGACTAATAGACAAGAGACATGAATTAGAAGATATTGTAATGACATACATATACGTGAATGTTGTGATACATCAAACTAAGCATTCTACTGGTCAAAGGTGGTCTGCACGACCCTCTCACCATGACTTTTCAACAGAATGTCACACATAAGAGGATAGGTTCCACTTCATTGAGCCTATGTCTTTCTAGGATTGTAGTGTGTTTCTAAAGAAGTCCAAGACCCATAAAACCAACTCTAACTCACTCACACGCTCCACTGAGGGTGAGCAAAGAAAGAGAACTTGGGTTTATGAGCCTATCCTAGATTAGAAGTCTAAATTAAAATTGATTATAGGAACTATGATCTTACTAGCCCACCTTGGATCCTCACGCGCTCAACTGAGGGTGACCCTCTCAAGGAAACCATGTGCTACCAAGGGCCCTATGGGTGCCTAACAATGATTCTCTATGAGTTAGGAGGGGGGATTTTATAGTTTTTTGAATGAATTTGGGCCCTTGGATCTAGAGAAGTCAACTCTCAACCCTAAGTGAACTGCTTTTCATTACAAGCATTAGATTTATCAAATGGATGGCTAAGATTGGTTCTTTATATGATATCTAAGGCAAAGGGGGGAAAATTAGGTGCATTCATTCTCCACCATTGGATCTAGGGCTGATCTGGACCATCGAATCAGTGTTGACATCAATTTGGATAAGTTAAGTTGCTATTTTTGGACAAACTTTGCACTATTGATCTTTGACCATCAAAAAAGGCTTATCCGATGAAAAAATGCGTGGATCCTCCTTGTTTTAAGCTATACTGCATCTCCATCCTCGAATGTGAGCTCATCTTGACCATACAACATGATTCAATCATTGTTTGCCATGTGGTAGCCCTTCAAGCCTTCAATTCGCTTATTCTAAGAAATTGCGGTGACCTTGAAAATTGGATTTTGTGCTCTTTGACCCTCCAAATAACCTTTGATGAAGATGAAAATCTTTAGGGCTATGTTTTGAAAGGTCTCCTTTAGGAATATTTGATGAAGGTGAAAATCTGTAGGGCTATCTTTTGAAAGGTCTCCTTGAGGATCCTCCTTGCTTTAAGCTTTACTGCATCTGCATCCTTGAATGTGAGCTCATCTTGACTGTACAACATGGTTCAATCATTGTTTGCCATGTGGTAGCCCTTCAAGCCTTCAATTCACTTATTCTAAGAGACTGCGGTGACCTTGATAATTGGATTTTGTGCTCTTTGACCCTCCAAATAACCTTTGATGAAGATGAAAATATGTAGGGCTATGTTTTGAAAGGTCTCCTTTAGGAACTCCCATCTAAATCTCCCTTATACAAGTTTGACTACATTTGGAAGTTTGCAAGGTGGGATTAAGGTGCCTAGGAAGCTCTGATAGCCTTGAAAATTTGTACAAATATGTAGCCACATATGATCTTTATACATGCCAAACCATATGGCTAACAAAAATTCCTATACAAATTTTTTTAGGGTCTAAGTGGAAAAATTATATTTTTTATAAAATGCACATGGCATATCAATGTGCTAGAAAATCCATTTTCATGCGAAATTCAGGCTATAGACTCCTTTGATAGGTGTTACAAGTATATGAATTTTCATGTGATTTGAAGACATTGAAAATTTTACCCTAATTTCCAAAATTTGACCTGCTTTGGCTGCTACCTTGGATTTGCTTGATTTCTTCCAAAGTTTGCATGTGAACTCCCTTTTACATCCTTGATGCATCTTGGACTTCTCAAGGAATTCTGACTACCTTCACCGAATGTGTTTTCTGTAGGCCTTCATGAATGAGAGAGGAGAGAAAATCTCGACGACATTCGCCTCCACTAAACCTGCGATTCCTCTGGAAGTGCCACTCTAGTTTTTTTGAAAATTTTTTTTCTAGGCATCAAATTCTTTTATAGGCAACATAAGAAACATGGAAGAAAAAATTGATAATATGCATAAATGAGTAGCCACTATGACATGAAGCAAAATTTGCATGAAAGAAAGAATTGAAACAGGCAACATGAATATGCATGAACAAATAGGCAACATATATGCAAATGAACAAGCAACATTGGCAATCAAGAAAGAAAACAAAAAAGCATCACTATGAAGTGGAAGTGGATGTATTGAGTCGTTTTAGGCATCAATTCCTCTCACCTTGAAGAGAAACTTGTACCTTTTTCATAAAGCAATCTACTTTAAATACGATTATAAACAAAGATTTAGGATTTTCAAGAGACATCTTTCATCTTTAGACTATTTTAGACCAACTTCTTTCCTACATAAATATGAATATTCTCTTTCTCGAATAACATGCAAGGAAATCTAACTAAAATCCACTAATGCATAAATCTACCTATATAGCCCATGATTTATTCTGCTATGCCTCCTTAGCTTCCTTTGGCTTGCTCTCTCTCTCTCTCTCTCTGTCTCTCTCTCTCTCTCTGTCTCTCTCTCTCTCTTTTAATGATGATTCAGTGACTTTATGGTTGCGTTCACTTTTTTGGGGTGGAAGAAAGTGTAAACTTCCTGGTAACATGTAGCAACTTTTTTTTTATGATGGGGAAAAATTAAACCCCGATACAAGCTCCAACCATTTTTTATGACAGAGAACAGTTGGTTAGACTCCGATACAAGTGTTGTGAGGTGGACTAAGGATGTAGAAACATGCAGTAGTAGGAGCTAGGACTTCAACAATTATGCTTTCGATATAGGGTACATATGCATGTTTATATATGAAAGTCATGTCACCAAAATAAACCACCAAATCTACATGTCCTATCTTTGCATAATCCTAGATTATAACCAATTTCTTGGTAGATAAATTACTACTTAAGATACAAATTTACACAAGTAGTGAAATTATCATTTGCCGTTTTGACTCAAGTGATGTGGATATGCAATGCAATGCAAAAATTGAAAAGAAACATGCATGAAGTGAAATTGCAAACAAGCAAAAATGAAAAAAAAAAAGTGGAATGAACTTGAAAAAAACAAAGCAACATGAACTTGAAAAAGTTTTTTTTTTATTTTTTTAATTCATGGATACTCCTATTTATGAATCCTCCTCATTGTTATCATCTTCTTCAATGTCCTCATCTAAAATGTACTCATCATTATCACGTTTCTTGAATAACTTTATCCTTTTACTTGCAATCAAAAGTTTCAATGCAATACCATTTAATTCACAAAGAGCATACGTACCATTGTTGTTGACTTTTGATACAATGTATGGTCCAAACCACCATTGAGTGAGTTTTTTGTGTGCATCATATTGAGAGTCAAATGTACAATCATAAATGAGCACCCGATCTCCTACTTCAATTGGCTTAGGATGCAATCGATGAGTTTTATCAAAATAATGCTTGTTCTTCATTCTAGATTCTCTTAATTTTTTAACAGCATCATCAAGTCTTAATTTACCTCGTTCTAACTATTTAATGCGCAAACTCAAAAGATCATCATTAGACATGTTTTCAGACCAAGGAAAATTTGAAAATGCAAAAATGTGGGACTGAATTGGAAACAACAGTTTTTGATAGTACATGAGTTCAACAGGCATATACCCAGTAGTATGTGTCCACGTCATTCTATCTACCCAAAGTGCAAAAGGTAAGAATCTAGGCCATTGTTTAATGTCACCATTACATGCTTTAGATATGAATTTCACAATAGGTGGATGCCCTCTCTCTATTTTACCATTGGCCTCTGGATTATATGCAGTAGTGAGAGATAAATGAGTACCGTGATGTTCAAAGAACTCTTTAGCTTCTCTTGCATTTAACTCTCCACGATCGGCAACTACTTTCTCTATGTACCCAAAGCGACTTATGACATCTTCAAACAAGAATTTGCAAACATTGTAAGTGGCCTTAGATTGTAGTGCACGTCCCTCTACATGATTAGTTAAGTCTTCTCTTGCAAGTACAATGTAATGCATTTTGTCAATACCTTTAGGCATAGTTACAAGATCCATTACCCACTTGTAGTGAATACAAGGTGGATAAGTAGGATGCAAAAGATCTCTATGTTTGACTGACGAATGAAATTGACAAGTAGAACATGTAGAAACATAGTTACTAATGTCAACATCCATCTTAGGCCAATAATAGATACTTCTAATTTTTCATATGTTCCAAAAAATCCTTTATGACTTGCCCATAATGTCTCATCCATTTCCTTCATTACTTGCAATTGAATTCCTCATTTTCCTAGGGCTCGTTGTGGATTCTTAACCTTACCCTTAGCATGTCTCCAAAGATAATTGTTGGAAAAAATTGTAAGATTGTTTCCTAATGTTACAGAATCTATTCATAGTCCAATTAGGTAATGGTTGCAATGTACTCAGATACTTTCCTATGTCTCTCCATTCATCTTCATACTCAGAATCATGAAATTGATTAGACTCATATATATGTGGAACATAGTTGACTAAGTTCACGTTTTTTATTAGATCACTTTCAAGATCATCATCAAATCTAGCTCTTGATAACATATCACCAACTGAATTTGACTTACCTGAAATATGAACTAACTCAAGATTTATGAGCTTAATATATGAGATCCATCTAAGCATGGCTATATCAGGAGATGAACAACTGGCTATCATTCCAATGAGAGGTAAACAATGAGTCTCAACTTTGACATTTGCACCTATGAAATATTCTTTGTCCATTTTTAAAGTTGTTACCATACCCCATAGTTCTCCTTTGATCTGTGGATACTTTCATTGTGTTTCATGTAAAATTTTAGTCCCAAACCTAATTGCATATCTATTCCCTTCACTATCATCTTGACTTATGACCCAATCTATACCAATAGGACTAGTATCAATAGTCAATATAATAGGCATGTTAATAGAATAGTCTACACACTTAAGGATGGGAGCTTCAAGCAATAATTTATTCAATTTACGCATAGCTTGTGTGTGTTTGTCAGCCCAAATAAATTTTCGTTACTTCATCAACAAGTCATAGAGACAATCAGCAACATGAGCAAAGTGTGGGATCCAAATAACATAAAAGATGCATGCACCAAGAAATCTGCGTACCTCACTCACATTGTTACAGGTTTCAAAAATCTTGATAATGGCATCAAATTTTTGTGGGTATGGCTTTCAACCATAATGACCACATAAATGTCCAACAATAAGAACCTTGTTGACACCAACAGCAGATTTTTCTATGGAAATGTGAGACCTACCTCTTCAAAACATTGAAATATTCGTTCACAATCAAAGATATGGTCAAGAACAAATTTACAATATCGAGATGAATCTAAAGTAATTTCCTTTACATGTTCCTCACTCTCTTCAATTGGAATTTCATCAATTAATGGCATGGTTATATGAGGGATAAAATCATGCAAGACTATATTCATAGCACTCAACATATGATCAACAAAATTAGTCGCTCCTTGAGGTAAAGTACACATTCACACTAAGCCTAAAGGAGTTTTCATTGTGGTTATGTCACAACTATCAATTGCTAATTGGAACTGGTCATATCCAAAATATAAATCACCCATTGAATAGATAGAATGTCTTGAAAATGATTTAGCAAACTCATCTACAATGGGTCCTGTTCCTACATTCCTTATGGTGACTTTACTGACAGGTTGGAGATCTTGAATAAAACGTAGTTTCCCATTCTTTTTAGGCACAGTGAACCATCTATTTGAGTAAGGTGCAAAATATGGCTCTAAAATTCTCATGTTTATCTTCTCCCTAAGTAGTATCATTAGATCAGGTAAGTGAGCCTTTGGAATTGGTATAGGGCAAAGATTCCATGGAATATGTGGCATAGTAAAGATTATCACGAGTGCAACTAGCTTAGGATATGTGCAACCAATCTCACGAGGATACATAGTAAAGGCTTTTCCATGGCTACATATGAATCTCTCTGCTAGCAAAAGAAAGGACTCATCTCTATCAATTTTCACCTATTTGATTGTCTCATTCGTGAATGTATGACCTATGTTTTTCTTATCCCAAAGAATTGGATCATTTTTCACATCAATAATTTTTTCATTACTTCCTTGGGGTAATGGTTGAGCTGTGGGTTTGATTTTTTTGTCTACAATTTTGTATTTTGTTTCAACTAAGGCATCATGTGTTTGGTTAAATTTTGAGCACTTATCAACATGGAGAGCATACTCTTGGATTAGAGCATACTCATCAAGGGAAGAGAGAAGAATAATATGGGAGTTAGAATTTTGCTGAAGACATAACTCTAGCTCATCAAGAGTAGAGAAACAATGAGATGTCTCAATTACATGCTCAATGTGCTCATCATGTTCCATGATTTTGTTGGTTCTATAATTTTTCTAGGTTTTTTGGATAAAAGACTTGGACAATTGACTCTTATGAAGAAAATATAATCTAGAATGTGGAAAACAATTATTGTACAAGTTGGTTGGTTGCAAGATGTCAAACCAATGTCCATTGTTCTCCTGCTCAATAATGGATTCTATCCAAAATTTTGATCATATGTAGCTCCAAACATGAATTGAGGTGCACCATCACTACAAGCATGCTCATGACCCTGAGTAACAATAGGTTTCTTTCTAATTGACAATCGATTCCCAGGATGATTCACTCCTATTGCCATGACTTGAAGTGATTGCATTCCATCCTTGGACCTAATTCTAGCATAGGTAGACCCATCATCCATGGCTTTAGTTTTCGTACGACTCTCAAAAATAAAGGGATGACCTAAGAGAACTTCATAGGATCAATTATCTTGAATAAAAAAGTGAAATTCTTTTGTGATTCCTCAGTTTGTTACCAAGGTCAAGGAGGTTGTGGATCAGTTAGCATCCATTGGAGAGCTGATTGAAGAAGTGGTCATCATGAGGAAAATTCTCAACGGAATTCGAAGTGATAAGCAATGGCAAACCTTCACGACGGCTTATGATCTCATCATGGATGTGCAAACTCCAAACTTCAACATCTTTCTTGGACAACTCTTCAATCAAGAAGCCAACAATAGCATAAAGGAAGGTAACTCTTATCATGGTAATTCAACAAGTGCTCTATATGCAGATAAGAAGGATAAGAAGCAGAAAGGCAAGAAGAAGGAAGAAGATGAAGAAGAGACTTCTCAAGCCAACTTTGCAAGCAAGAGCAAGTGGAAAGGGAAGAAGAAAGGACCAAAGCAAGACAAAGCCAAAGGTCAGAATGTTCAACCTTGTGCCATATGCGATAAGACCAACCACACCAGTCAAAATTGCTGGTTCAATGGGAAGACCCAGAAAGGAAGTGGAAGAGGTGGATATGGCAACAATAGAGGCAGAGGTGGACACAACTTCAACAATAACAATAGAAGCTATAATAGAAGGGACTACAACAATTATTCAAAAGATCAACCACATGAAGACTCATTGCTTCTTATGAATCTAAGCCACAAAGAAGGTAAAGAAGACGATCATTTGTTCTACATAGATTCAGGATGTTCGAATCATGTTGCAGGCAACATTGCTCTTCTATCTGATTTTGAATGTCCAAAGCATAGAAATGAAGTGCAAATAGGGGATGACACAAAGCACAATGTGGAGAAGATTGGTAATGTCAAAGCTTCCAATGGCAGGACAAACATTCTAAGTAAGGTTCTCTATGTACCCACTATCACTAAAAACCTAATAAGTGTAGGCCAAATAGTCAAAAAAGGCCTGCAAGTTAGGTTCACCCAACATGGAGCTTTTGTGGAAGATCCATGTCAAGGCTTCAAAAAGATAGCCCGAGGTGAGAAGCATGGTAGGCTCTTTACTTTTGAAGTAGGAGAAACCAGGAACATAGCTCTATTCAACTTTGGGTCTCAAACCCTAAGTGAGCTTGAAGTGTGGCATAAGAGACTTGTTCATGTGAATGAAAGAACCTTGAAGGATATATGTAGGGATCAAAGTGTTCTAGGAATGCCGAACATATCAAAGCAACACATGATCAACAGGTGTGATGCATGTCAGATTGGGAAGGCACAAAGACAACCATTCAACCACAAAGGCTACATCCACAACAACTTATTGGACTTAGTACATACAGATGTATGGGGACCAAGTCAAGAACCTTCATTGGCAGGATCAAGGTATTATGATCATAGTAGATGGATTGTTCTATACTTTATCAAGAGTAAGAATGAAGTGTTTGATTGCTCCAAGAAGTATCTTGCACATGTGGAGAATCATACAGGTAGATCACTAAAGAAGCTCAGATCTGATGGAGGGGGAGAATACTTCTCCAAAGAGTTTGATGAGTTCTTGTAGGAAAAAGTTATCAAAAGGGAAGTGACTACTAGGTACTCTCCTCAACTAAATGGAATTGCAGAGAGGAGAAACAAGACATTGGTTGGATCAGCCCGAACAATGCTTGAAGAGAAGAAGTTGCCACATTATCTATGGGCAGAAGCTATTTCAACTGTTGTGTACCTCGCCAATAGACTACCATCCAAATCACTTCAAGGTATGACTCCTTATGAAGCATGCCATGGAAGAAAACCTAGTCTTGGACATTGCAAGGTTTTTGGTTGTTTAGCTTATGTTCATGTACCATCACAAATAAGAGGTAAGCTAGATGAAAGGGCAACAAAGGCAGTGCTTATTGGATATGATTCAACTCAGATGGGTTACAGGTTCTTCAATCCTTCAACCAAGCAATTCACTACAAGTAGAGATGTTGTGTTTGAAGAACACAGGTCTTGGTATGATGAAGACAAAGAAAAGATAACACTACCATATGATCTTGATTCTGACTCTCATCAATTAGGAAGCAAGCATGATACACAAGTTCAGGATCCAAGAAGTGATACAGACGATGACCAAGATGAAAGGGAAAAGGATTACAAGCTATGGAAGTCAAGAGGCAAAGCAAAGATGCAAGAGGTTGGAGAATGATCCAAACAAGGACCTAGAAGATCAGCAAGAGAGAATGAACAACCAGAAAGGTATGGATATGATTCCACATTCGTTACGAAGCATTCAATCTACTTGGCAAAAGACTCTATTTCAGAGGAACCCTCAACCTATGAAGAGGCAAAGGGAAACCCTAATTGGGAAAAGGCCATGAACAAAGAGATAGATGCATTGAAGGAGATGGACACTTGGGATTTGGTTCCAATGTTGCCAAATCAAAAGGTAATTGGTTACAGATGGGTATATAAAGTTAAAAGAAATTCAGATGGATCAGTTTGCAGGTACAAGGCAAGATTAGTTGCCAAAGGATGCTCACAAACTCATGTTATAGACTATGAGGAAACATTCTCACCAGTTGCAAAGATGACTACAATCAAGACATTGATAAGTGTAGCTGCTGCAAGGAATTGGAGACTCCTCCAACTTGATGTGAAAAATGCATTCTTAAATGGTTGGATAAGTGAAGAGGTATACATGTCACAATCACCAGGTTTTGAAAACCCTAATCATCCATCTTATGTTTGCAGACTTAAGAAAGCATTGTATGGATTGAAACAAGCTCCTAGAGCTTGGAATTACAGGTTGGTTACATATCTTCAAGATCAAGGGTTCAAAGCTAGCAGCTCAGATCCTTCTCTATTCATCAAAAGGGATCACAATGAGGTTATCTATCTATGTGTATATGTAGATGATATTGTTGTGACAGGTGATGATCTAAATGGCATTTAAAAGATCAAGAGACACATGCAAGAGGAGTTCAAAATCAGTGACCTAGGTGAGCTCACATATTTCCTAGGTATGCAGGTGATATATACAGATGAAGGAATGTATTTGACTCAAAGAAGATACGTTCAGGATCTTCTTCTCAAGTTCAAAATGGAGAACACTAAACCTGCAGGTACACCTTTGGAGATGAATCATAAACTTAGTGTTTATGAAGGTGAGAAAATTGAAGACATTAAAGAGTATTAAAGCTTGGTAGGTAGCTTGATATATGCTACTCATACAAGGGCAGACATCTCATATAGTGTGAGAGTGCTTAGTCAGTTCATGCACTCACCGAGAAGACCACACATGGATGCGGCTAAGAGAGTACTTAAGTATCTCAAAGGTACAATCAACAAAGGTATATTCTATCCTTACTCTTCAGATTTGGATATCAAAATCTACTCAGATACATATTGGGAAGGAGCTAAGGATGATAGAAAAAGTACATCTGGTTACTTAGCATTTGCAGGTTTGAAGCTAGTGTCATGGAGTTCCAAGAAGCAACCAACAGTTGCTTTATCTTCAACTGAAGTAGAGTACAGAGGCTTGACCATAGCAACTCAAGAGGCAATATGGTTAAAAGCATTGTATACAGATTTGGGACTTGTGAGTTCCAAACCTCACATATTTGGAGATAATGTAAGTTCCACGCATCTAGCGACAAATCCTATTTTCCATGCGAGAACCAAGCACATAGAAGTCCATTAACACTTCATCACAGAGAAGCTCATGGCAAAGGAGATTGACATTTCTTTTGTTCCTACTGAAAAGCAAGTAGCAGATATGATGACGAAGGCACTTGATGGAATAAAGTTTGTAGATTCAAAGCTATGGCAGGTATTCAACCTATTAGAGAATGAAGACTCAAGCATACTTTAACTTGAGGGCGAGCTGTTCGAACATCAAGCTTACACTATGCTTGAGGTGGATTTGATCTACATCAAAGGCTATCGCGTCAAAAGAATATCCGTTGGAGAGTTCTTTTTCTTATGCTCATTTAGTGTATTTTTTTGAGAGACTTTTGATGGTTCATTTACCGTTGTAAAAGACTTGACCTTTACACATGTAAAGGTAGAAATATAGAGCCCCAATCCCACGAATTTGTGGTGGTTGAAGTTGCATTCAATCAAGCAATCAATCACCTAAAAGTAGATCAAACTAGATCTTCACTTTTCTTAGCTTGTAGGGAAGTGAATTGATTCCCTCCAACAACCATTCCCACCTTCATTTGAATTCAAAATTCATTTGTAAAAGTTGTGGAACACTCCTAGAGTCTATAAAAGCCTTGAAATCACTTGTACAATACATGGAAGCAATATACATACACATGACCATCATTGTCTTGCTCCTTCAATTCTCTGCATCATCTTCTTCACCAACAGTAATCTTGCAGAGGCTACTGCTCTCTCTCCAGAGCTCAAAATTGAGTGCAAGATGGCTCATTGGAAAGCTATAAGTTTCTTGTTTATGCCTATAAATTTTCATAGCATTTTGTTTTGTATATTGGGAGAAATCGGAGGTTTTCTGTCTCGTGGTCAATCTCTACGTATTCCTGAAAAATAGGAAGTACCACCGGTGAATGTCACATTCATTCCTATAGCATATTTTTCTTATTCATTATACTTTTGTGCATTCCATACACTCAACCCTATGTGTATCACTCCCATAAAAGTATTTTTTCTAATTGTAATCACGCTGGTCGCTATGGGCATTTGAAGTTCATTGTCCCTTCCATAGATAGTAAGTTTTTTGAGCTAGTCGACCCGCAAACCTATCTGTTTTGCATCGAATCATTCTGCTTGATGCTCTAAAGTACATAGTGTGTTTCTTTGCACTTATCGCATGGTTATAAGGTCTATTTGAGTCTCCATAAGCTCAAGGGCTGGTCTTGTGCCGGTTGGCTTAACCAAACTTCATCGCTTCGAAACACACTTTTCTACCTTCTACAAGCTTCTCCAAGTTCTTTCAATTTTTAACTAGGCCGGACACTAGGTCTGGACAAGGCCAAAGCCAGTCAAAAAGCTATAAAAAGAGCTAGAGAGCTCATTTTTGGGGTTGGATTGTTAGTGATTTGAGCTTATGTAAGAGAGTTTTTTACTAATGCAAAGAACTCCATTGTTCCTCTCCTTGTTCTTGCCTTGTGTGCACGCGTGTGTGTGTATGTGTGTGCATGTTTGTGTGCTTCTCACTCACACACTTGTGCCATCACTCACTCATAGTCTTCATACTAGTCCTCACGTCTCCACAGATTGACATTTATGAGGTGGATCTCCTCACGTTGGTACTTGCCATTGTGCTAGAGTGACATGGGGGTTACTTGATTCACATTTCTTTGTATATTGTGTAATATGCCCATCAGGTGGGAGGTATAGTTTGTATACTTACACTCATGTATTCTTTATCATTCTTT
Source organism: Ceratopteris richardii (assembly GCA_020310875.1). Classification (NCBI taxonomy): domain Eukaryota; kingdom Viridiplantae; phylum Streptophyta; class Polypodiopsida; order Polypodiales; family Pteridaceae; genus Ceratopteris; species Ceratopteris richardii. The sequence continues at coordinate 87,980,789 of CM035414.1, read as the reverse complement.
ATTTTTCTCCCATAGTCATTTTGGACATATTGGCCTTCAATAGGAGATTGTTATTGTTAGTGTACATGTGAAAGGTCAAATGGTTGCTGAACAATTTTGTATATGTTCTTTAATAAAACATATAGTGGTCTGGTCAACCACATATGGTAACTTCAACCACATTTGGAAGACCTAAGAAATCTTGTGTTCATGCCCCCTTGTGTAGTGTGTTTTCTCTAAGTATTATGTAGCCTCTATGCAGGGTATTATGTGTGGTGGTTGGAGCTTGGTTTTCTACTTCAAGGGTATATTCATGGAGCTCTCAAGAAGGAGACTGTACTATGCTACATCACCATTTAGATACTTCAATCACTTGAGCAACGAGACCAATGCTAGGAGGACTTAGCTTCCTTCTTGGAGGTAGAGGCTTTAGCGTTGTTCTTCTTTTTATAACAAAACTTCTCGATATGCCATTATTTACTATAATAGTTGCACGTAAAGTTCTTGGATAAATTGTTAGAGCCTTAGTTAGGAGCATTGCTAGAGTGATTAGAGTTCTTGGCTTTTTTGAACGATCCTTAGCTTTCATGGTGGTGTCGGCGAGATTTTCTCTCCTCTCTCATTCATGAAGGCCTACAGGAAACACATTCGGTGAAGGTAGCCAGAATTCATTGAGAAGTCCAAGATGCATAAAGGATGTCAAAGGGAGTTCACATGCAAAATTTGGAAGAAATCAAGCAAATCCAGCGTAGTGGTCAAAGCTAGTTAAATTTTAGAAATTAGGGCAAAAATTTCAATGTTTGGGAGTTTTTTCTGCATATTTCTAAAGGAGACCTTTCAAAACATAGCCCTAAAAATTTTCATCTTCATCAAAGGTTATTTGGAGGGTCAAAGAGCACAAAATCCAGTTTTCAAGGTCACCGAAGTTTCTTAGAATAAGCAAATTCAAGGCTTGAAGGGCTACCACATGGCAAACAATGATTGAACTATGTTATACAATCACGATGAGCTCACATTCAAGGGTGGAGATGCACTAAATCTTAAAGCAAGGAGGATCCACAAGTTTTTTCATCGGATAAGCCTGTTTTGATAATCAAAGATCAATAATGCAAAGTTCATCCAAAAATAGCAGCTTATCTTATTCAAATTGATGTTAACACTGATCCGACGGTCCAGATCAGCCCCAGATCCAATGGTGGAGAATGAATGAGCCTAATTTTTCCCCCTTTGCCCTAGATATCATATAAAGAACCAATCTTAGCCATCCATTTGATAAATCCAATGGTTGTAATGAAAAGTAGTTGATCTTAGGGTTGAGAGTTTATTTCTCTAGATCCAAGGGCCCAAATTCATTCAAAAAACTATAAACCCCCCCCTCCAAACTCATAGAGCATCATTATTAGGCATCCATAGGGCCCTTGCTAGCGCATGGTTTCCTTGAGACAATCACCCTCAATTGAGCGTGTGAGGATCCAAGGTGGGCTAGTAAGAGCATAGTTCCTAGATTCAATTTTAATTTAGACTTCTAATCTAGGATAGGCTCATAAACCCAATTTCAGTTTCTTTTCTCACCCTCAATGGAGGTGTGAGTGAGTTAGAGTTGGTTTTATGAGTCTTGGACTTCTTTAGAAACATATTATGATCCTAGAAAGACATAGGCTCAATGAAGTGGAACCTATCCTCTTATGTGTGACATTCGGTTGAACTCTCATGGTGAGAGGGTTGTGCGGACCACTTTGACCAATAGAATGCTTAGCTTGATATATCACAACATTCAGGTATATGTATGTCATTACAATATCTTCTAATTCATGTCTCTTGTCTCTTAGTCTCTTATATGTTTTTACATGTCTCCTTCTATCTCTTTCTATGTGTGAGAAGGCTCCACATGCTTGCATTGAACCAGTGAGGATGATCCCTTGAGATTGAGAGAAGAAGTTTCTATTAATTTATACATCATGAACCACATGCATTCATACCACCCACAAAAACCCATGCATATGTTTCAGTTTTTAAAGTGTATTAGAAGCTCCATTCTTGGACCATTCTTCCTTTCAAAATTGATTCATGTGTGTGGTTTTCTTTTTGTTCTCATCATGCATACATCCACAAGAACCCATGCATATGAATTAAATTTTGAAAGTGTATAAGAAGCTCTATTCTTGGACCATTCTTCCTTTCAAAATTGATTCATGTGTGTGGTTTTCTTTTTTTTTTGATCATGCATACATCCATATGTTCCCCCTTCTCATAATCAAATCATGGCATCTCTCCTCTCCATACCCAACTTCATCTTCACCTTCACATTTTGATCACAAAGACCTTCGATTACTCACTAGCTTCATATACTCTACGTGTGCTGCAACGGCATCCAATCCACCCAGATTGTGATCACCTCCACATTTGTGTAGGGTGTGCGTAGAAGTGCGAGATACACACGAGAAGCACACACAAGGAGCACAAACGCAACAAGACACACAGAGAAGACGATGGCTGGAATAGCTCTCTCTATTGATCGATGAACTAAACTGAGGTAAGAGCTGAATAATATCCCTAAGTACAAAGTACCACCACATATGAGAGTATCAAGTATGTGGTAACATGGGGAAAAAATCTCTAGCCAGCACTAGAGTAAAAAGTGCCCATGTATAGGGAAAAGGTTCACATCAAAGCTACTTGAGGAACACATAAGTGTAACAAACCCCACTGGAGCGAATGATGTGAACACATACAGGGAGTGACAGATCAGCCCCCACAAGGTAACAAGCCTAAAGCTTTGCGAAAAGCTTCAAACTTTTCCCGTGGAAGAGCTTTGGTGAATATGTCTGCCACATTATCTTGTGTAGGCACATATACCAAATCAATATCTCCTGCATGAAGGCGCTCTCTCACATAGTGATAATGCACCTCAATATGTTTGGTCCGTGCATGAAACGCTGGGTTTCGTGCAATAGCCAAAGCACTCTGACTATCAGTGAGAATATGCGTAGCAGCATCAATCTCCATGCAAAGATCCATCAATAGGCGTCTCAACCATATACACTCCACTGTCGCTGTGAAAACTGCCCTGTACTCAGCTTCACAACTCGATGTCACCACTGTAGGTTGCTTCTTACTCAACCAAGATATGCATGAGTCTCCAAGGAAAAAGCAATTACCACTAGTGGACACGCGTGTATCATAACAACCAGCCCAATCACTATCTGTAAAAGCATGCAAGCATGGCTGAACATCTCTGGCATAAAAGAGACCTAAGCTAAAAGTGCCTCGAAGATATCTAAACACACGTTTCACCACTTGCCAATGCTTAGTGCCAGGGCTATGCATGAATCGACTCAACTGGGAAACTGCATACTGTATATCCGACCTTGTGTTGCATGCATATATAAGACATCCCACAGCCTGTTGATAAAGAGAAGTGTCAAATGCATCACTGGAATCCTCAACTAAGAACCTAAATCCTGTCTCAACTGGTGTGGAAACTGGCTTGCAATCCTCAAAGTCAAAACGCTGAAGTAGTTTTTCAACATACTTTGCTTGATGCATAACAATTCCCCCCTCAATGGATACAAACTGGATGCCAAGATAGTAGCTCAAAAGACCAAGATAAGTGACATCAAAAGTATGCTGCAAATCAGCCATAAGAATGTCAAGTTTTGCATCACATGACCCAGTCAAGAGTATGTCATCGACATAAAGAACAAGCACTATAAGATCAACCCCATTTTTGCGTACATAGAGTGTGCTTTCAATCAGACTCCATGTGAAGCCAAGAGCTATCAAGTGCTTATGTATTTTGTCATACCATGCACGTGGAGCTTGCTTGAGACCATACAAAGCTTTATGCAAGCGACAAACCATATGCTCTTTCCCTTTCATAGCAAATCCAGGAGGTTGCTTCACATAGACCTCTTCTTGCAAATCACCATTCAAAAAGGCTGTTTTTATGTCCAATTGATGCACTTTCCAACCTCGATGGGCAGCCAATGCAACCACGGTACGAATGGTAGTCATGCGTGAAGTAGGTGCAAAAGTTTCCTCATAGTCAATGCCATATTGTTGCGCATATCCTTTGGCAACCAATCTAGCTTTGTAGCGATCAATGGCACCATCAGATTTTCTCTTAATCTTGTAAACCCACTTTGTGCCAATGACATTCTTTCCTTTTGGCAATTCACATAACTCCCAAGTACCATTCCTATGTATGGAATCCATTTCTGATTGCATAGCACTCATCCATTGTCGATCATCACATGCATCTTCAAAAGAAAGTGGCTCTTCATTACATGCTATAGCAATAAGAGAATAATCCACAAAATTACTTGATGCATGGCGAGAGCTTGATCTTGTTCTACCAAGTAAAGGTGCACTCAATTTGCTGTCCTGCAAAGTTTGTTTCAGCCACTTTGGCATAGATTGTGCACTCTTGATAGACATGCGTTCATTATGTAAAACATCTTCAATATGTACATCATGCGTGGGCTGAATTTCATGCTCAGTTTCAACCATATTTTGACGCAAATGTTCAGCCATATGTGGCTGGAAATTTCCAGCAGTTTGGACATTTTTTGATAGAATTTTTTCAGCCATGTTTGACTTGCAAACAAGTCATTGCTGCCCGCCATTTCACTAAGGAACAAGAATGTGATAAAATCTTCACTTCGAGGAAAGTTGAAATGAGTGCTGAAATTTCAGCTCACAAACCATCACTCTGATGGCAATTCTGACTGCATGAATGGCTTCGAAATGGGGGTAAAACCCCAGTTCACCTGATGGAAATGTTTCCGGGCTGCAGAAATTTACAGTTCTATGCTCCGAAGTCGATTTGCACTGTTAAAGTGCGCGCGCGCTGCGACGCGAAAAACCGAAACTTGAGAAGAAGCTGAACCTGCTCTGATACCACTGTAGGGTGTGCGTAGAAGTGCGAGATACACACGAGAAGCACGCACAAGGAGCACAAACGCAACAAGACACAGAGAGAAGACGATGGCTGGAATAGCTCTCTCTATTGATCGATGAACTAAACTGAAGTAAGAGCTGAATAATATCCCTAAGTACAAAGTACCACCACATATGAGAGTATCAAGTATGTGGTAACATGGGGAAAAAACCTCTAGCCAACACTAGAGTAAAAAGTGCCCATGTATAGGGAAAAGGTTCACATCAAAGCTACTCGAGGAACACATAAGTGTAACAATTTGAACCCGACATGAAACACTTCACGGCATTTGTTTTTTATCTTGTTGGGAGGGTGTGATCCATTTCCATTATCATCATCATCATTCTTGAGTGTTGCACTAGATTTCTCACAAGATCATGCATAACTTCATTGTGAATTAAATGCATTTGTGAGAGATCTAGAGGATCGTGCATCACTTGCTTATTTATGTAAGATGGAGGAAGGATTCAAATCCCTTATTCTTGAGAAACAAGGCCAAAGAATAGTCTCTTCTATGTTGAGAGAGAAGGGAAAATTCAATGGCATCAACATCACAAGATACTTAGATTTGTTTGAAGAGCAAGCTATGTATTTTGGTCTTCCCGAAGATCTTTTGATAACATTCTTTCAACGAATTGTTGATAGCTCTATCATAAACTATGTCACTCAATACGATACTCTTCCTTGGAGTGATTTCAGAAAGGAGATGCTCAAAGAATTCTATCTTGAGGATTATAGCCAACATAATCGGGACGGATTCTTATGATGGGTCAATTCCCCAAAGCGTAGTAGCTCTATTACTCACTTACAAAATGAGTATATTAGAGGCTATGAACAACTTCTTGATGAGGATAAGATAACTTTGGAACCTGATCTTGTGATCAATTTTCTTAAGCTTCTTCATCCTGAAACTCATAGGGAAGTTGAACTGCGACTAGAAGAGCCAGATAATCGTTATGGTCTTACTAACAATTGGGAAAAAGTGTGTAAAGTAGTAGAGGCTATAGCCCATAGAAATCAAAGACAATCCATGCTTTATGAGCAAAATAGTCTTCCTCAAGCTAGCCTTCCACAAGCTAAGGATCAAGTTAGAGAACAATCCCATGCTATGCTTTTTGACTCTACTCTTATTCCTCAAATGATGGAGCCTAGTCAAGGTTTTAAAGTAGAGCCAAAGAAAAGTGTAGTTGAACAATCTCAAGTGGAAATTCTGACTAAGCAAATGGAAAGTCTTATTGCTACACAATCCAATTTGGCCAAGACTATAGATGCTTTACAATCAAATTACATCAAAACTTTCCAAAATCAAATGAACCCAATGTCTTTTCAAGAGTCTAATCAACATCTTTTAGCTCCCAATCAAAATCCACAAGTAGCTCCTACTCAAGCATATCAAGTTCCTCCAATGCATAATCCTTCAATGCAAAATCCTCATTCTCAAGTGAAAAATCCTCAAATGTATCAAAACATGTATCCTCAAGCTTCTCAAACAACTTTTTGAAATCCTCAAAATCAAAATTTTCAAAATCATCAACCGTATACTATGGAAGCTCCTCTTGCACCTCAAATACACATGGTACTCCCCAAGCTCCTCAAATACATCAATTGCCTTATCAAAATCCTAATTATCATGTTCAAGCAATACCTTATCAACAAAATCCTCAACTTGAAAATTTCCCACCACAAGTTAATCAAATTGGTTTTGTGTGTGGCCCTCATAGGTGTCCTTGGTGTGATTTGTTAGAGCACTTTTTGAGACATTGTGAACTATTGAAGGCTGCTAAAGAGGAATGACTAGTAATAGACATAGACAAGAAAATCTGTGACTATCGATCTAGGCTACCTTCGCAAGGAAATTATAGTAAGGAGGGAATGAAAAAGCACTATGAAAATATAACCATAATGGATATGGGAACTAGAGGGGTGAAACTAGAATCTTGGATGAACAAGAAGTGGAATCAAGTAAACCCACAAAGGAAGACTTTTCCATAAAGTCTTTAGTAAGAGCATGAGATGAGATTAGGAGAGTAACGGCTTGGGAGTCACCGATAGAAGATCAATCTCTTATTTCTCACATATCCAATGTAGAAGAAAAATGAAAAAGAGATGAAATTGAGCCTAGCAAAAGAAGAGTGACTCGAAAACAAACCTCAGAAGGAATAAAAACCATCATAGAGCAAGGGGAAACATCACAACCCAAAGATAAAAAACAAGAATCACAACCCAATGAACAAAAACAAGAGGAGAAACAAAAAGGGAAGAAGACAAAGCAAAGAAAAATGGAACCAAAGCCTTTAGACAAACAAGAACAATCAAAATAAACTCAAGAACAAACACAAGAACATGAACAAAAACAAGATCTTGAGCAAAAACAAAAAAAAACCAAAGAGAAAACCTAGAGCCATCTTGATTTCAAAAATTGAGAGAAAAATAGATCATATGGAGATTTTAGATGACATTTTTCTTAAGAGTCAAGTGACTATGTCTTTAAAACAAGTTTTCTCTATTGCAAAGCTTGTTTTTAAAGATAACTTTATCAGCTTCATTAAAAGGAAGAGGTTTTTGCTTACTCTAGATACTGAGATGCAAGATGCTCTACATGAAGATCAAGCTATGAATGAAGCCTTAAACTTTGATAAATTGGATGAAGACTTTGATGATGATGAAGTAAATGTTAATAAAAATTTCCTAGGACCTATTCAACCTGACCATGAAAATCATGAAAACAATCCTGAAAGTCACTTTAAAAGAAAATTTTGGTCTAGAGGTACATCAGAGATGCATGTTAAAATAGGAAATGATAAGAACACTATCACTGTAAATGCATTAGTAGATTCCGGCTCCAAAATCAATGTGATGTCAAGAGAAGTCTATGATAAATTTTGATGGTCCATAGATATAAGATTGTGGATGGTGTATGAGAACTGCAGATAATGGTGTAGGTACCCTATATGGAGCTTGTGCTAGTGTGCCCATATCTTGCACACCAAAGTGTGAGCTTATCTGTCTTCTCTTGTGTAGGTCCTCCTTTGGATCTTGGAATAGGCATAACTTCATCACCTGCTACAATTCTATAAAGATTTCTACCTTGCAAATAGGCCTCCATTCTGATTTGACAAGCCGCATAGTTGTGTCGATCAAGCTTCTCGATCATTGAGGGAAATCTATCACCCATCTTGATCTAGCTCTGATACCACTGAAAGAACTTGGAGAAGCTTGTAGAAGGTAGAAAAGTGTGTTTCGAAGTGACCAAGTTTGGTCAAGCCAACCGGCACAAGACCAGCACTTGAGCTTATGGAGACTCAAATAGACCTTATAGGCATGCGATAAGTGCAAAGAAACACACTATGTACTTTGGAGCATCAAGGAGAACGAGTCGATGCAAAACAGATAGGTTCGCGGGTCGACTAGCTCAAAAAACTTACTATCTATGGAAGAGACAATGAACTTCAAATGCCCATAGCGACCAACATGATTACAATTAGAAAAAAGCCTTTTATGGGAGTGATACACATAGAGTTGAGTGTATGGAATGCACAAAAGTATAAGGAATAAGCAAAATATGCTATAGGAATGAATGCGACATTCACCGGTGGTACTTCCTATTTTTTAGGAATACACAGAGATTGACCCTGAGACAGAAAAATGCAGATTTCTCCCAATCTACTGAACCAAATGCTATGAAAATTTATAGACATAAACTAGACACTTACATCTTTCCAATGAGCCATCTTGTACTCAATTTGAAGCTCTAGAGAGAGAGCATCAGCCTCTGCAAGATTACTATTGGCGAAGAAGATGATGCAGAGAATTGAAGGAGCAAGACAATGATGGTCACAAGTGTATGTATATTGCTTCCATGTATTGTACAAGTGATTTCAAGTCTTTATTTGGACTCTAGGAGTGTTCCACGACTTTTACAAATGAATTTTGAATTCAAATGAAGGTGGGAATGGTTGTTGGAGGGAATCAATTCACTTCCCTACAATCTAGGAAAAGTGAAGATCTAGTTTGATCTACATTTAGATGATTGATTGCTTGATTGAATGAACTTCAACCACCACAAATTTGTGGGATTTGGGCTCTATATTTCTACCTTTACATGTGTAAAGCTCAAGACTTTTACAACGGTAAATGAACCATCAAAAGTCTCTCAAAAAAATACAATAAATGAGCATAAGAAAAAGAACTCTCCAACGGATATTCTTTCGACACGATAGCCTTTGATGTAGATCAAATCCACCTCAAGCATAGTGTAAGATTGATGTTCCAACAAAAATTAGGTTCTAGAGCCTATTTGAGGGCTCAAATCGAGTCTAAAAATTATGAAAATTGGTATGTAGCTAATTCTAATACTCCTCAAGCTCGAGGACTCCTCAGCTTGAACAAAATGCAGTCTCTTCTACCAAAAACGGGATTTACAATGTTTGTGTAGTGATGAAAATCACTTGAGTTGGAATAGTTCATGGAAAAAAATGATTAGGCCTTGTTACCAGATCGTGCATGATTGCTCCTTTGTGCTGGTATGCTCTTCTTTCTGCTTGTATGCCAACACTCCCCCCTTCCTAGTGTGTGTCACCCGTGATAGACCTCTGTTCGATAGGGTGGTCAATATAGTATTGGATAACATTGGCGGCAAGCTCGTGTTCTCCTATCCGTAATCCTCTTGCTAGATCAGCTTGCAACACATCCCAATTTATTGCACCTGGGACATCAGGTTGCGATGTCGTGTAGTACTCGGAATACATGGCTTGTTCACATGCAAGATGAAGTAGGTGTGTGGGCTTTGGTGCGAAGACCTCCGAGTGATACTCCTAGAAACCTGATCTGAACATGTCTTTGAATGTCTGTTTATAGCATGCGGGGAGGTATTTGATGCGTGCATGCCAAGCGTAAGCCACACGAATGCTGGGGGTGGTGCTCATATCATACACCAAATCATAATTTCCATCGGTAAACCCTAGTAGTCGTACTTGTGGTGCTTCTGCATTCCTAAAAGTTTTGAACACAACTTGCATCATATCCAAAATTTTGAGCATCATTTGGGCTGCCACATCGCATGGGCTCCAGTCGAAGCATCCAATGTAGAATTGTTGCCATCATGTACGCTATCTATGGGGGTCCTTGCGGTGGCGCTATGTACGGATAGTTGAGCCACTCCTTACATTGAGCATTATTCTGTACCTTTATGTTGAATGCTTTCCATGATCTGCTTCGTGGAACTGGCCCATAGCATGGATTGTAAAGTAGATGTAAAGGCACATGGTTCCAAGTGTGCAACATTTCAGGATATGTCTCCAGAAGCTTTTGCGGCCATGTTGGTTGATAGATCCTACTTTTTTGTGCTTCTGGAGGAAGGTCTTCTAGTTCAAACTGGGTTGCAAAGGAAGGGATCTTTTGTGTGAATCTCTGTATTTCCGCGTTATCATCTGCCAGAATGATATAGTAAGGCCTGTATTGGAGTTCTGATGATATGACGAGACATCTAGATGACAAGTTCTTGAAGTAATTGGATTGTAATACTGTTTCCTCTATGACTCTCATGGCCTGATTTTGCACCATCGTGCGCTCTTCATGAGAACTCCCAATTTCTTCCACCTATTTTAACCAAAGAGGTCGTGGCGCTTCGAAAGTATCCTGACCCTCTTCTGTTTGTCGTCCCCCAGGGATGGGTTGCGGCTCATAGTCCTCTTCAAATGTCTGTTCCACAGGAATTTGTACTGTTTCTTCGTCGGTGGGAGCCTCGGGTGGGGAAGGTGGTCTTTCGTATTGTAGTAAGCTAGCTTGCAATTCTGTGACCTGTTTCTGGAGATCTTTTAGGGCCTCTGAGTTTGTGAGAAGTGAAGCAGTGGAGGCGGTGGGTTGAGGGGTAGTTGTCGTGTCTGTCTATGGTTTTTGCTTCAGTTGATCCAATTCCTCGGATAACTAGTCATGTGCCTCAAGTAGTATAGCATAATCTTTGAGGATTATCTTTATGTTTTTCAGGGTCACTGCTTGGAATTTTGAGGGACTGATCATTGCCGCGGGTGTGCTTTCAATGGTGGCCTCAAAGTTTTCTTGATTTTGTAGTTGGAGGCGTTGATTTTCTTCATGAGCAGCTGTAAGGTGTTGCTTGAGTAGGGCCATGTTTTGCTGAAGCTTTGAGTTGCATTCCAACTGTACCTATAGATGGCCTTCCACCACTTGTATCGCTTCTTGGTCTACGTTCTGTAACTTTACTTCCAATATGCTATGAGCCTCTTGTGAAGTTTGAAATTGTGTCTGGAGGCGAGCATTCTCCTCTTCTAGTGTAGCAAGATGATTTTGTAGCACTTCCGAGTGTTCTTGCAATCGTTCGTTATGTTGTTGGAGCTAATTGTATTCTGTCCTTAATTGTGAAACACATGCGAACATGGTGTCAAATGCATTCCCTATAGATTAAGGTGTATTTTGTACAATGGAAAATGCAAGAGGAGGGGATTGGGGATTGGGGAATGGGAAGAGTGAATGGTGTGTCTATTGGAGATGTGTGTGTGGTTGAAATTGGTGGAGGGGTAACGGGAGAAGGTGGAAGTGTGGGGGGAGGTGGAGGTGCCATTGGTGGTGAAATGTCCATACCCTCAGGGGTGGAGGTGAGTGTAGTATCTACCATGTATACCGGAATGGTAGGTGGTGTGTGTGTGTGTGTGATCATGGTGAATAAGTGTAGTGTGGATGTTGGGAAAGGGTTCGATGAGAGGGGTTGGGTGGTGGCTTGAAACATTCTACAAAAGTAGTCATGGGCGGGTTGAAGGACTGGTGGTATGGGGGGTGGGAAGTGAGAAACCAGAGGTGGGAAGGCCATGAATGGTGGTGTGGTGGCAGGGAATCCAAAGAATATGGATCTAGTGTCAGGATGGCCTATGGCTGAGGGCGTGGGGGCTGGTTGTCCTATGGCAGGCTCTATGAAGGATTCTGTTATGAGGGTGGTGGTATTACATTAGGAAAAAAAATGAACCCTGCATGGGCCTTTTGGATTAAGGAGTGATTAGTGATGGACCAATGAGAGGAGGGTGGTGGACACAGTCTAGTCCCTTAATCACAAAGACTAGGCATAGGCTTCCCTTGTTTTTTTGTGGTCAAAGAGCAAGACACCACTTCAAACTCGTGGTTTTTTTCATTTGAATGGTTTTCAAATGCTTGAGAATGATTTAGAACCCTTGGATTGGCTTAAAAATCCAAAGGTAGGGGTTGAAGGGCAAAAGTCAAGGCGCCTTTGCTTTTTGGCCCTTAGATTTGGTTTGAATCTAGTGGCTAGGATGAAAAGAGCCTTCAAAAAGGCACCTTTGATTTAGAGCCCTTGGATTGGGGCTAAGATCTAATGGATCTCATTGATTTGCAGGTCCTTGGAGAGCCTTAAATAATGGCCTTTGGATGCAAGCTTGATCCAATGGCTGAGATGGATGCCTTGGAGATCTTAGGCGCCTTTTGTCCTAGTCCCTTGGATAAATAGATGATCGGACGGCTGAAATCACACACGCCTTGAAGCTCAACCCCAAACGCGGAGATCCGTGGGATTTTGCTTGATCCAAGGGCCTAAAAGCTTGCAGAGAGTGACCAAAAAAGCCTGCTTGAATAGTCCAAACTCCCATGAATTTATTGGCCTTCTCTCTCTACAGATACTTCGAATCAATCCAAGCCATTCAATTCCAACATCCAAGGGCTCAAAATGTTCCCATTTGGTAATTCAAATACAAAAGCTATCAAATAGTATTTTATTTCAGAATACCACTGGTGGTTTTGTATGCTCCCTTAAACCACTAGATTAAGCATTTTAATCCCTAAAAATTAGGAATCCTTACAAGGCCCATGCAAGGCTCATATTTTTCCTAATGATATAGAGGGTTTTCAAAGGAGGAAAACAAAGTGGAACTGGAGATAGGACTAGGGAAAATGAAGGTTTCCTCTGTGGGTTGGGTAGTCGAGGTGATATTTACAGCTTCTATTCGAGGAGGTGATGGTGGGGGGGGTCGATGGTAGTGGTTCGGTTGATTCGTCATGGGTGACTGGAGCTCTTGGCTAGAGGTTACTACTGCTTGGGAGGTTCTCTCAATGGGTTCAGATGTAATAATAGGTCCTTCCACCGTACTAATGGGAATCTAGATGTTTTTACCAGATTGTGGTCGTGTTTGGAATCTTCGCAGATCATATTGAACAGGAGGCCCCTGGATCGCTGATCAAACTGCTTCCACTAACCCATACGTTTCTGGCATCAATAGTAGGCCTTTGCTGTATTCAGAGTCAACTCTAGCTTCTTCCAATAGTTGAGCCATGAGCACCCTACTGCTATGTTCGGTGAGCAATTGTTGCGACTGCACTCGTTCCATGATTTGATATAGCCTTCGAAGTTCTGATGTATATGCTGGGGTTCCTGTGGTTTCTTTTGCTTCTGCTTCTTCTCCTTCCTCTTCTTCTACCTCTGAGTGTTCTAGTTGTTGAGATAAAGTTCTCTGTTGATCATCATCCCAATGTACATGATGGCCTTCTGTGGATTTCCTCCGTCTTTGGGATGAGGTGCCCTATTCTTTGTTGTCTGAAAAGAACTCTACATCAGAAAGTTATGTATTCTGCAAGAATGATTCAAAGTTGAAGGTACTCATCCCTTCAACGTCTCGAGTCGTAGGAAATTCAAATTCAGGAGGGACAAGAGGAGCCAATGGGGCAGCATGTGATGTGCTTTCAGATCTAGATCTAGCTATGAGAATGGTAAAGGGAGGCATGGTGGCAACCCCTCGTGGTAAGACTTCTGGGGTCATGAGAACTTCGCGTGTCTGGACACAAGGAATTGAGCCCTCATGCGCTTGGATTGATGTGTGGAAGTTTTGAGTCTCTCAAACATTTGTAGTTGTGACCAGGTTAATGCACGTTCAATGGGTATATCATATGCTAAGCACTTGTAGATGATGCGCGTGATTGCACAACAACCATTCACCACTAGCTTTTGAGATGACCTTTTATTTGCTTCATACTACTGCTCCACAATCCATACAGGAAGCTTAATCGGTAATGCACCTGTCTCTGCCAAGTAAAGAGCAAACCATATTCTTTTGTGGGGTTGTGTGAATCGATCTTGACCAGGAAATGCAAAATGTTGCATGCACATACGGAGAGGGACAGACACGTTTGGTGTGAGTGCTGCCATATCTTTCAACTTTTGTAGCTTCCGGTTCTTCATGTTAGTGGGAATCAGAGCATCCTTCTCAGAGGGCACATGCATGCCGTGCATGTTCAAAGCATAGCTCACCAATTCCAATGTGAGTTCGAACCTTTTCAAATCATTGTTGCCCAATAAAGAAGGAAGGACAAACTTTCCTGGTTTATCTTTTTCTTCTTTTGCCTGTAATGTTGAGACCAAGTAGTAACATTGTAGGAGATCTGGTTTGGGTAAGGGTGCTGCAAAGTACTCGGCCAACCCTGCACGCTTCCATATGGTATGAAGATCTTGTGTTTTCTGGAGAGTCTCAAACTCCTTGGAAAAAAATTGGAATTGGACCCATGACTTGTCATACTCACACTTGGACTCCTAGATATACTTGGCCTCTCCTAAGGGCCCTGGCATGCCATTGAACCAATGAGAATTTGCATGGACTCTCTCTATGATTCCTGTGGGAGGATCCGGTATAGGTATTTGCTGGAGGTGTTGCACTCTACATGTCATTCAGTTGGTGGCACATCAATAGGTAGACTGTCCACATTAATCCCTACAGTACCTACTCATGCGTGTGAGCTCGAGCCTGCTGCTTCTGCCATGAGAATGCTTGTAGCTGTTGATGCTTATCTGCTAGAAGAAAAGAGGCACATTAGCATTGCATAGGAAATAGGCTGTTATGGTGTTCCCTCCACAATACTAACATGACATTCCACGTGGTTAGGGGCTAATGGGTGGAGTGTTTGTGATGTGTGTGAATGTTGGTTAGTAGGTTAGTGTTCATCCTAGATGCATAGTTTGGATGTGCAATGTACTCAGAATGCACCTACATCAAAGGGGACTGATTTACAACATTGGGTTAGGCGGTTTGATACGGGGTTTAAGTCTCCAAACTTTGATGGTGGAATCGTAGCTTTTAGTGGTGATGACATGTAAAGGTTCGTGGAGTGGATTGTGTTGGGTTTGGGACCTTTTGGGTACCCATTTCCCAACATTCCTAGGTGTGACCAAAGATGTAGTGGTGTGGAGTGTAGATGTTTGCCTTGGGATTTTTTCTAAGGGTGCTTGTGGGTGTTGATTCAATCTTGTGAATGGGGGTGAAGCTATTTGAGCCCGTAAGCAGGTCTTGGGCACCCATATCTGTCTAGCATTTGGGATAGCCCTCATTGACCGCTTTGGAACCCAAATAGAAATGGTTTGTCTAGATTGATGCCTAGGATACTCCTTCGTTGTAATCCTCAACACTGTAGCTCGTTTGGTGCATCTTTGGGATCCTGCCTCCAAAGCTGAGGGTTGTTCACCCTTGCGTACCCAGATCTGCTTCGTGCCAAGAGGTACTTTATATTGTACAAGTTGGTGCTCACGCTTCTTGATCATCGGCTTCCTTGGTATCGTGTGTTGCCCGGCCTGCCTTCCTCGAATCCTCTTTGGAAAAGAAGGGAACTCCTCATTGACTTCTAAACCTTCGTCAAAAGTGACCATCTTCTGCACCATGGAACTTTGGACAAGAATAGCATTGTTATCTTCATGTGGATTCTTGGAGGGACCAAGATTTGGTGCTTTTTCTAGTGGCCTGAGTGTTTGATTTTCTAGTTCAATCGTGATGCAGTTTTGGCCTACCCAAGCCTGGAGAAGTCCACTTCTTAGGTTGAGGTTGGCTGCATGATCATAGGTCTAGTCTTGACCCAAGACAAGAGGTTTGATAAGATCCTCATCTTCACATACTAGCACTTTTACGGCCATTAGGACCTCTTGAATGTAGAGGGGAAGTTTCACCTCTCCCATGCAGGGGGTTTCAACACCTCCCAACCCTATGAGATATGCCTCTATAGGATCGACCTTCAATTGCAATTCTTGGCAGTAAGAAAGCCGAACTGCACTAGTGGCTGCTCCTGAGTCAATTAAAGCTCTCAGGGACCTAGCACTCTTTCCTTGTCTTACTTCTAGGGTCACAAAAGGTCGTCGATCAACTATCCCATGGGACCGTTCACCTGAAGCCTCGCACATGGCCATGTGATAAGTTAGAGCTTCTTGAGTGTCAGACATAGGTGGATCTCTTCCTTGTCTTCATAATTTCATTCGTCGGATGCGTTATAAAGCTTCCAACTATGCTTCTTCTTGAATTCGTTTTTCTTATTCCTTGCATTTCTTGGCAGTATTGAGTCGATTTAGCATCTCCTCCGTCAAGGGTTCTTGATATAACTTGACTCTGCATCTACTTATGTAACTTGGTAGGATGTCGCCTTCTAGAGTGGCTAGTTCAATTGCACCACTTGTGGAGATCCTATTGATAATCATTGGTCCATAGCCTCTCTTCTCGTGTAGACTAGGACTAGATCTCTTGCTTTCAAGCCCTTATCCTTCACATGTACCTCAAAATATGCTTTTTGTCTCTTCTTGGCTGCATAAATTCCTTCTGCAACTCTCAATCGTGTTTCAACCAATCGTTCAAGATCAAAGATCCTAGAGGAGAGCTCATGGCCTGTCTAGTCATGCTCTTGTGCTACTTTCAATGTAGGTATCAAAAATTCCAATGGTAGCACTGCATTTTGGCCGAACTCCATCTGAAAGGGTGTGGCTTGGAGTACTGTTTTATAGGCAACTCTCTATGCCCAAACAACATGGTGTAGCTTTTTGTCCCAATCAAAACATTTATTATTAACCAATTTTGTCAATACATTGCATAGAATCTTATTTGTGCTATTAGCATGTCCATTAGCTTGTGGATGATAGGGGGCAGACCTTATGTATCACCAAGAATTCTTGGAGAAGGTTTTCTATGACTTCATTCAAGAAGTGCATGCCTCTATCACTCACTAACTCTATTGGCAATCTGTATCTAGTGAACACATTCTCAAATAAGAACTTTGTTGTCGCTTGAGCATCGTTCTTTGTTGTGGCTTTTACATCTACCCACTTGGTTAGATAGTCTGTGGCCACAATGATGTATTCAGCATGTGAACCCTTGGCTGGGGGAGTAATAGGAGCAACAAAGTCTATTCCCCATTTAGAGAATGCACGTCCACCCATCCTAGGTTTCAGTGGCATCTCATCTTTGCATATAGGATACTGAGTTTGCTGACAAACATCACACCTCTTCACGTAGGTATGTGCATCCATGTGAAGGGTTGGCCACCAAAGACCTGCAAATAGTATTGCCTTGATCACCCGATCTAGTCCAAAGTGTCCTCTTGCTACACCTTGGTGAGCAATTTCCAAGATCTTTAGATATTCACTCTCGTGGACACATAATCTAAGATACCCATCTTTTCCTCGTCTGTATAGATTATCTCCAATGAGAGTATAATCTAAAGCTTCTTGTTCTAAGCTCCTTTGTCTAGCCAATGTGATATCTTGGGGAAAGGTTCTTGTCCTAAAAAAGGCTACTAATGGTTCGCTCGAATCTGGCACTAAAGATACCCGATAAAGAGTGGCATGTTGCACTGGTGGTTTAGTACAACAGGTTGGACATTCCTTGCACATCCTATGGACATCTGCTTCCATAATCGGCCAATGCACTCAGAGTCTCTTTAGTGTCTGTAAAGTTCTTTGTCTCGAGTAGTGTTGCTCTAATGCACCCACATGTGCTAATTGCAACCACTTCGCGTACTCATCCTCTTCCACACAACAAGCTAGTATTCCTTGATCTGTATGTTTGTACATACTCCCTGCCATGATATGGTACTTCTACGCTTTTACTACCTCCCTATCTTGAGTGTTTACTATTGGATGTTTAGGCCCATATGTCAATACTGGCACTAAGGTCTTGGCCCATTGTGGTACAACTTCCAAATTAAACAAGTAGGCATTAGGAAGATCGTCTGATACTCCTTGCGAAGCCTCTTTGGATGTGAGCCTCGAGAGCTGATCTGCTCTCAGGTGAGTCTTGCCTTTCCTCACCCCTACCTCAAAGTCATATTCCATTAGTAAGAGGAACCATCTTACTAATCTACCTGTGTTGCAAGGCTTGTTTACTAGGTACAGTAGAGCTTGATGATCAGTAAAAAATTTAAACTTATTTGCAAGCAAAGAGTGTCTAAACTTTTTAACCACATATACCATGCCCAACCCTTCTCGTTCAGTGGTGGTATAGTTTTGTTCAGCTGCATTCAACTATCTACTAGCATAGGCAATTGGAAGATCCATATTACCTTCACCAGTTGGTTCTGCAAGTACACACCCAATAGCATAATTGGATGCATCCACATGGACATGGAATGGCTTGTTCCAATCCGGTGTAGTCAAGATTGCTGTTGAACAAAAACACCGTTTAAGCTCATTGAAAGATTTCTCACATTCATCAGTCCACTCAAAATTGGTCAAGAGTCCGTACAGAGGTTTTGCTATGATGGCATACATGTGTATAAAACGTCGGTAATAGCCACAATGCTCCATGAAAGCTTGCACTTCCTTGACATTTTTTGGACTAGGTAGTTCTGCGATCGCTCTCACTTTCTCTTCATCAGTGGATATGCCGTTCTTTGACACTATGTGTCCTAGAATCTTGCCTTGTCTGACCATAAAAACGCACTTTTCTGGGTTCAGGCAGACTTGATATTCTATACATTTGTCAAAGATTTGCCTGAGTTCAGGTATATGTGTCTATCTAATGTTGGAATGAGCACAGAGATCATCAACATAGACTTCCAAATTCTTCCTCAAGAATTCTTTGAATACATGGCACATGAGTTTTTGAAAGGTTGCAGGAGCATTGGTAAGCCCAAATGGCATTACCCGAAAAGCAAATATGCCCCACTCTATGGCAAAAGCCGTCTTATGCTGATCTTCTGGTGCAATGGCTACTTGATTGTAACAAGAGAACCCATCCAGGAAGCTATACACTTCCTTGCCTGCTACCCTTTCTAATAGATGCTCAGTGATAGGAAGCGGATAACTATCTCTAATAGTGGCTATGTTAACCTTCTTCAAGTTAATGCATACATATAATTTTCCATTCTTCTTGGGCACCACCACAATGGGGGATACCCATTCAGTGTGCTCAATTTCATAGATAAATCCAGCTTCAACCAAGCGATATATCTCTTCTTTGATCTTGGCAGCATAGTTGTCATTGTATGTGTATGGCTTCTGTTTAGAGGGTCTAGCATCTGAGGTCAAGGGGATCGTATGTGAGCATATGTCAGGATCTACACCCATAAGGTCCTTGTAACTCCATGCAAACATGTCTCTATATTCTCGTAGTAAGGCTATCAATTCCTGCTCCTCATCCTCACTTAGGTCGTGTCCTATGTATGTGCATCACTCTTCACCTTCCTCTATGGTCACTATGATTTTCTTTGTAGTTTCTTTGTTATCATAGGCCTCTCCTATTACTGCTTCACATTTAGGCATTCTTATCATGACTCTCCTATCTTCTATTTCATATTTCTTGAAATTTTCAAGGACCTCAAACAAATATTCTTCTTCCTCTGTTGTGACTTCTCTCTTCTTTCTCTTCTTGCCTTCATTCTTAGTGGTTACTTGTGTGATTAATCTCACCTCATTTGTAATTTCTTCGTGTCTCTGAGGGTGAGTTTCTACTTCATAAAAATATTCCTCATTTGATGCAAAGGATGGGTCCATAATGATTGACTCTAGATCGGAGTCACTTGCATCCTCGAATGCATTAGTGCTAGGTTCACATTCTTCAATAATTGGATCACACATGATTGGCTCTATTGTGAAGACTAAAATGTCATAGCCATCCTCATCACAATGGGGTGTCCACTGCTCTTCATTGATGGCTACATCCATAGTTGCTAAGATTTCTGCCCAACCATGAGGCTCAAACTCTTCATCGGGAAATACTACCGGTGCATAGGTTGGGTCTTGTATTGGTCTATGCGCTTCCTTGGCACCTACCTCTCTAGCCTTTTCCATTTTCTCTTCCTCTTCTGCCACTTTACACATCCATAAGTGAGTGTCTTCATGCATCCATGAGGATCCTGATCCTATGGAATGCGCTGACTCTGTATCATCTGTGGCTCTATGGATGGGATTCCATTGAATGGGGGGGCACGTCTCTATGAGAGAAATCTTTGAGATTCACTTTGGTTGTGACACCCAAGTGTTGCAGATACAAAGAATTTTTCCCCCAATCCTGCACTACTTGCAATTGCCTCAAGAAGGGTCTTCCCATAATCATCTCATAGGCTTGATTCTTGCTAAAGTCACATATAGCAAAAGTAGGTTCAAACTCTACACCACAAGTGGTGAGAGTTATTCCTTCTAGTAGTCCTAAGGGTCTCTCAATGTGACCATCAGCCATTTGTAACTTCATTCTCATTGGCCTGAGTGCTCACTTGCCCCATCACTTCCATAGGGAGGTGGTAGCAATTGCAACTCCTGCACCTGATTCCAATATTGCCTTGGTGGTGTAACCCTGATGAGTGATAGGGAGATATGTGTTTCCTTCTTCTCCTTTGCTCATGTCTTATATCTTGTCCAAGGGTATTTCTGGCACTGTTCTATGAGATCCTACCTAGGAACGAGGTTTTGATATGTCTGGAACTTGCTTGGCTACATGTTTCCACAATTCAAGCTTAACCTTGAGTAGCTCTTCTAAAGTGAGATTGCACTGCACTTTAGTATTCTTCACTACCTCTGTGTTCCTAGGTATGATTGAGTCTTCCTTTCTTATCATGACCATGGGTGCTCTCATACAAGTAGACTTTGCTTCCCATGGGCCTATGAAATGGGGTAGTTCTTATAAGGAATTAGACTCGAAGTCTAATCTCTCTTGAGATTGGGCACTCTCCTGCTCTCCATAAAGGGAAGGAATGTCTTGTGGAATTGATCGTGCGCATCATCCACAAGTTCAATTGGAGGAGGATCTTCGCTTTCTTTAGCCCATTTCTCTTCTTGAATCTCTCATAGGAATTCTGGTGAATACCGATTCATAGAAGAAGAGGTGTCTGGTTCAGTGGAGTTAGGCACATAAGCTTCCTTGGGAGGAATGCTTATTCTATCACTTGCCCTATCCTTAGCTTGGGAGTTGGCTGCTTTTCCAAATTTTGCAATTATCATCTCCAATCTATCTAATAGACCATCAAAATGCAATGGTGTTCTAGTGAAGCTAGAGCAATTGAAGAGGCGACTGGCCTCAAACATGGCTTGAGCCAATTCCACCATCTTGGCACACAACTTGGTTCGTTCAAGCTCTAGGTCAACTCTAGGGTAACATCTTTCATGATCCGTTACATTTGGCCCTTCTTGGATCCTGGCCTGATATGCCCTAAGCATCATGTCTATGTCCTCAGGAGTGGGATCGGCTAGAACTGATCCTACTCTAGGTGGTGGATGGGTTACGTGTGCTGGATTAGAAGGTTGGGGGATGGTAGGTGATGGGGATGGTAGTGATGCAACAAACTAGAAAAAATGAAGAAAAATAAGGAAAAGAAAGGATATTACCTATGACTCCAATGTCTCAACTCTATGTCTTACCATCACACGCTCGTCCTCAAAGCTCTCTCCTCGGCAACGGCACCAAATTTGGTGTCACTCTAGCACAAGGGCAAGTACCAACGTGAGGAGATCCACCTCATAAATTTCAATCCGTGGAGATGTGAGGACTAGTATGAAAACTATGAGCGAGTGATGGCAGAAGTGTGTGAGTGAGAAGCACACAAACATGCACACACATACACACACGTGCACACAAGGCAAGAACAAGGAGAGGAACAATGGAGTTCTTTGCATTACTCAAAAATTCTCTTACATAAGCTCAAATCACTAACAATCCAACCCCAAAAATGAGCTCTCTAGCTCTTTTTATAGTTTTTGACTAGCTTTGGCCTTGTCCAGACCTAGTGTCCGGCCTAGTTAAAAATTAGGTTCTAGAGCCTATTTGAGGAGTCAAACGGAGTCTAAAAATTATGAAAATTGGTATGTAGCTAACTCTAATACTCCTCAAGCTCGAGGACTCCTTGCCTTGAACAAAATGGAGTCTCTTCTACCAAAAAGGGGATTTACAATGTTTGTGTAGTGATGAAAATCACTTGAGCTGGAATAGTTCATGGAAAAAATGATTAGGCCTTGTTACCAGATTGTGCATGAATGCTCCTTTGTGCTGGTATGCTCTTCTTTCTGCTTGTATGCCAACACCCCATCAAGTGACAACAGTGTTGAAAGCTATCCTGTGGTAGAGCTTTAGTTAAAGCATCTGCAACATTATCTTGAGTATGAACCTTCTCAAGAATAATGTGCTCAGTGGCTAAGAAATCTCTAATGAAGTGATACCTCACCTCAATGTGCTTGGTCTTTGAATGACAGACTGGATTCTTAGCCAAATCAATGGCACTCTAACTATCACGGAGCAAACAAGGTACATGCTGAGGTAGACCCATATCACAAGCAAGATGAAAAAGCCACAACGCTTCCTTACATGCCTCACTTGCTGCAACATACTCTGCTTTTGTGGTGGAAATAATTATACATTCTTGAAGATGAGATCTTCAAGAGATGGCCCTCCAGTAAAATGAAAAATGTAGCCTGATGTATACTTCTGATTATCTACACAACCAACATAATCAAAATTTGTGTAACCAATAATGGATGCTTTCCCTCTACCCAAGCATTGACACTTGTCCTTAGTGCCACTCAGATATCTCAAAATCATCTTGACTACTTCCCAATGCTTCTTGTCAGGATTAGACATATATCTTCTCATAAATGCCACTACAAATGCAATGTCTAGTCTTGTAGCTACCATAGCATACATGAGACTACCAACAACAAACCGATAAGGCATTTTGGTCACGAATTCCTTTTCCTCATTTGATTTGGGGCAATCATCCTTTCTCAATCCCACATATGTGGGTAAAGGTGTACTCAATGTCTTTCCATCCTGCATATTGAACCTGTGAAGTACTTTGGATATGTACTCACTTTGAGACAAGTATGGGCATCTTTTACTCCTATCTGGAGTAATGTGCATGCCATGAATATGTTTTGCATCCCCCAAATCCTTCATATCAAATGTCTAACACAACTTATTTTTGAGAATTGGCAAGTCATACGAGGACATCCCAGCAATCAACATATCATCAACATAAAGTATCAAGCATATCAATCTGCCATCAGAGCATCTCTTTGTGTGGAGATGATGATCCTCATTGCTTCAAGAATAGCCTTGAGACTCATAAAAGCATCAAACCTTTGATACCATTGTCTAGGGGATTGTTTTAAGTCCATATAAGCTCTTCTTTAGCTTACAAACTAGACTTTCTTTGTTAGGAACTACATAATCCTCTGGTTGTTCCATATAGATCTCATGTGTAAGATCTCCGTGCAAGAAAGTAGTTTTCACATCCATTTGGACTAGCTCTAAGTCCTCCATTGCAATGAATCCAAGAAACATTTGCAGGGTAGTCCTCTTGACCACTGGAGAGAATATTTCCTCAAAATCAACACCACGTTGTTGCTTAAAACCCTTTGCTACAAGTCATGCTTTATACTTTGGAGAAGCACTATCTGATATGAATTTCAACTTATATACCCATTTACATGGTAAATCTTTCCGCAAAGGTGCTATATCCCATGTACCATTCTTGTGAATAGAATCCAACTCACTCTTCATGGCATGCTCCCACTTGACATGATCCTTTGTCTGCATAGCCTCTTTGTAGCAAGAAGGCTCACTAGCATCTGTTAGCATAGCAATATCCAAACTTGTAACATATCTATCAAGTGGATGTGAGACACATGCAGAGCATCTCAAAGGTTGTTGGACAAGAATATTTGTAGATTGATTTGATCGTACATTCTCTTGAATATCCCTATGTGCAACAATTTTATGCATGTGAACTAGAGGAGTAGTATCCTCAAACACCACTCTTCTCACCTTAACCTCTTTAATGGGTTGCTTATGCATCTTAGACTCATTGAAAATGACATCAGTGCTTCTGATCATTGACCATGTTTTAGGATCCCATAAGCGATATCCAAATTGAAATTCTCTCCCATATCCAAGAAAAATGCGTTTCTTTGACTTATGGTCCAGGTTTTGTCTAAGATTCTTAGGTATATGAACATATTCTTCACACCCAAAAACTCAAAGATGATCATAATATGGTGGCTTCCCTGTCCATAACTCTTGTGCCA
Organism: Ceratopteris richardii; assembly: GCA_020310875.1. Taxonomy (NCBI): domain Eukaryota; kingdom Viridiplantae; phylum Streptophyta; class Polypodiopsida; order Polypodiales; family Pteridaceae; genus Ceratopteris; species Ceratopteris richardii. Next base: position 87,956,604 of record CM035414.1, on the reverse strand, counting down.
CGTTCATACCTTTAACAATACTAGGTGAAAGGTTAATCACATGAACTAAAGTCAATACTGCTGAGAGTTCCATGCTCCATCCTTTTGTCCAAAATTAGGGTCATTCTCATGCAAGTCCATTTATCCCACATGCAAAGGATTTCACCCAAACTCCATATAAGCAAGCCCTCCCTTCACTCCTCATAAGCCATTCACTCTAGCCCATTGCAAAGAGTGTCCACTCCCTCCTCATGGAGTCATCATGCTCTTAGAGCAACTCATGTAAGTCTTTTCATATTAATCAAGTTCATTATGTTTTCATTTCTTTTGTTCCGTCTTCCATAATTTAATCAGTGTGTGATTAATAGTAGATTAGGAGTACTAGTTTTTCTTTTCAACATGGTATGAGAGCATAGGTTCATTTTTTTATTTTCTTTGAGTTATTATGTCTTCACATTTCTTCATCATCATTAGTATAGATGTATTTCTTTACCTCCCTCCCTCGCTCCCTACATAATAAAAGTGCTTCTAAGCACTATTTTGATTTTTCTCACAATTTCACTTATTGTAAGCTGCATCACAAGCTTCCTATAGTGTCTCCTTAGTTTTTGTTCAATGATCAATTTTATATGTTATCTATTAGAGTAAAGTTTTTTTTACCTATGTAGAGCTCTTGAGCTTTCGGCAAGTCTTACTCCATTGCATGCATTTTTTGCTCACACATTGAGATATCTCTTTGTCAAATAGAGAGTGGATGTTGCTCACGTGAATGCATTTGAGGGTGAAATTGAAGCAACACACTAATGTCATTCGCATCCCTTATGCACGATTTAGTTTGCTAAGCATTCATTAGTGTTGTAATCACAATTCATAGCTTCTAATATCTTACTTCCACGAGCGGTTCAAGTTAAGGTGGCATATATTTCTGCAATCGGTTCTTGCTCGACCTTTGGATTGACATTTGTAGTGTGCAAGCTATAGCCCAAGCACAAGTAAGATTAGTGGTATGTCGCCCATGATGTTGATGCAGTTGCTTGAAGAATTGTGAAAGGAGGGCAGTGCAGCATTAAGTCTTCAAGATCTCTGAACAGTGCTCACAACTTTGGCTTCGGAGGGTGTGATTAGCTTCCAAGAGAAGTTCAAGTCTATAGAAAAGGGAAAAATAAAAGATTCACTTAATTGAATGTGTTGCCTACTTATAGGTCTATGTAGCTCATATGCTATTTGTGATGATAAATCTTAACAGTAGCACATCACTTAGATGCCAAGCATGAGAAGTCACTTTATAAAAATTGTGGGAGCAGAAGGAGACTGTGCACGTTGGGCTATGAATTCATCTAAGGAGCACTTTAATAGCTAAGTTGAAGTGTGCAACCATGTTGCTGGCTGAAGCGATGGAAAGGAAGCATATGAGCCTTTGTTCCATGGTCACGCTTCATAAGGAGGTACTTTTGACTGATCAGGATCCTTGTTGTAGAAGCTGAGCAAGAAATGCAAAAGAAGCAGCAATATTGACTCTTCCCAATGCTTCTTCTACATAATGCAAAATAATATTCCATGACTTCAGATTTGAAGTCCAGATGGAGGCATACTTCACGAGATTTACCTGTTGAATACTACAATAGGACAGAATCAGAAGTGCTCCATCAAATCACATAGTGACTCTGAGGGAAGAAGGTAATGACAGATGAGAATTGCATCTAGTGTCTCCTTCTTTGGTTCATATCCAACAGAAGAAGTCTTGGAATACTCATAAGAGATGATTCTTACAACACATTTATGCACAAGAATGCAAAGAATACCATTCACTAAGCTGTCATTTGGAATGCAATAGGAGCTTCTAGAAGCAATCCGAATTCAGACAGGTTCGTGCCCACACTATCCTGATCCCTAATGTGCTCGCATACTGAGTCCACAATATCACCTACTGATTTAAATTCAATCATCTAATGCATGCGCAGCAGGGCATTGTGATTCAATGAATTTACCTATGCATCATCCTCCATGACAGTCAACACACATGTAGGAGTTAATTTGCATATTTGGAATATCTACTGGAGAACCACATGTTGATTCTAATTAACAGAGCTGCAGAAGATATGTGGGCTTGGAGGTATGTTTTACCAAAATGTAGATTACAAACCTGGATGCTCCAAATATGTGGATATTCAATTGCTCTCACATGTGGAGCTTAGTTTCTTTTGTATCATTGTGAAGTTCACGTGTGACCTTGACCTACATTGTATTAAAAATGAGATGATGTTTTCTTAAGAATCTTACCATACACCATTTACACCATATACATTGTAAGCACTCACATGGCCTCTTGTAAGGGATTAGACACCACCTCCTTGAAGAAGGTAAGACTTTCCCAATGGCATCCGAAACACTTTTATCTTGAAGCCATGTATGCTCTCAAAAGAAAATGTACTAGCTCTCTAAAGAGTTAATCTTATTGAGCTCCACATCACTCAAGCCCCATGTAAAGGGACTAGACACTGCTCTTTAAAAGAGTAAGACCTTCCCTATGGCTTGCACACATAGCCATTCCGAAATACGGCATACAAAGCTCAAAAATCAAAGGCACACGAAAAAGAGGATCAAGGCATCTACAACATGAAGACAAGAAGAACAATGGATCTCAAACTCCAACAAACAAGGACCAAGAGGAGCAATGGATTAAAGCTTGAAGATCCCTAGGATCTCACTTGCTACGAAAAGGATGAAAAAGGCCACTCACACAAAGACTTCTACAAAGAAAATTGAAGGAAGTACCAAACATGAAGCAAAAGGAGATGGAAAATGGATCAAAAAATGACATTACCTACCCCATGATGTAAACCCTTTATATGTCTAGGGATCCCATATGTCTCTAGATCCCTAAAAATCACCATGGATCCCATATGTCCATGGAACTAAAAACCAAGGGATGCCATATTCCCACACTTGGATGCCATATGTCCAAGATATGTCTAAGGATCCCATATGTCCTTAGATCCTCAAAACCAAATAGACCAAGTGATCCCATATCTCACTAGTCCCCATATTAAAAACAAAAAGGTCATCACAAGGAGGGGGGGTGTTGAGAGTTCCATGCTCCACCCTTTTTTCCAAAACTATGATCATTCTCATGCAAGCCATTTATCCCACATGCAAGGGAATTCTCCCAAACTCCATATAAGCAAGGCGTCCCTTCACTCCTCATAAGCCATTCACTCTAGCCCATTGCAAAGAGTGTTCACTCCCTCCTCATGGAGTCATCATGCTCCTAGAGCAACTCATGTAAGTCTTTTCATATTAATCAAGTTCATTATGTTTTCATTTCTTTTGTTCCATCCTCCTTAATTTAATCACTGTGTGATTAATAGTCGATTAGGAGTAGTAGTTTTTTTTTTAACAAATACCACTTCTGCCCAAAATCCTTGTGAAATGTTTGCATGATGCAACATAGAAAATACTCTATCCTAAATAGTTCTATTCATCCTTTTCGCTACACCATTTTGTACTAGGGTATAAGGAGTTGTAAACGCTCTACAAATTCCTCGACTGATAGAAAAAGTTGAATTCATGTGAGGTATATTCAACCCCATTATTTGAATGTTGTTGATGTGTAAAACACCACAAGAAATGAATTAATATGACACTAGAACACCTCTATGGTCACCATTAACTCATTGCCACTCCAAACTTTGAGAAATGATAGCCGAAACCAAGAACTTCGCTTCTTCAGATTTTTCTAGTCACTGAAATGACATACCTTCAATATTGTGCTAATTTCTCTTACCTCAAATATTATTTCTCCAAGATCTTTTATAGGCTAAAATTAGAAGAGTAGATCTTTCTAACAAGCTATCATATGCATGAAACGGATCTCTAAAACTCACGTTATGGCCTTCACAAGATGACTATGTATAACTGCCAAAATTGGAAATTCTTCCTGTTTTAGTAAAAAGCGCCTGTCTAAAAATGGAATTTGATGCCTAGCATCGACTTGCAACGAGAATTCGATGTCGGGCATCGACTTGGGGTGTTTTTAGCCACTTTTCAGCAGGGATTCGATGCCAAGCATCGACTTCTCGCATAAAACTTGAAGCTTTCAGATACCAAAACAATAGGTGACTTCATGCACACTTAGAATATGACTTATCAACTGGAATTCAATGCTAGGCATCGAATTGCTTCAACAACATCATGATTTTCGAACACTTGAGCACTGAATGAGAAAGATAAATGAAAATATGACTTATCAGCAAAGATTCGATGCCAGGCATCGAGTTGCTTGGAAAACTTGATCTTTTGAACTCATCACATAGTAGGTAATCATGGAGATGACGAAGAGAGGCTCATACACAGAACTTTACTTAGTTCTTCTCATAACTATAAAAAACTCAGAAGTTTTATAGATGCTTTCTCACTCAGAGAAGCCCGACTATACTCAGTCATACAAAATGAACTCCTTCTCACATTCTATCACTCTCTTCCACTTCTTCTCTCTCTCCGCGTCAGTTGATACAAACTAACTTACATAGATTTTCTCATTCTCGTGATTTTTAAAAAACTTCTAGAACTAAAGTGAACTAACTTTACAAATATAATACACTTGTGAATTTTTCCCTTCACATAGGCATGTGGTTTTCTTCTAAAGCTTTGACCTTCAAGTATATGTCCAATTAGTGATTGTTTCTCCAACAGCTCCCCCTCAATCACTATTTGAAATTCTCTGTTTCTTCATATCATCTTCTTTTCTTTTACTCCTACCATGCTTTTGAATATGTTGGTCTTCACACCATCCAAGCTCTTTGTCATTATGTCTGGTATCTGATCTTTTGTAGAAATATACTCTACTTCAATTTCTTTCTCCATTACCTTTTCTCTAAGAAAATGATATTGTATCTCTATGTGCTTTGTCCTTCCATGAAAAACTGGATTTGTTGCGAGATAAAATGAACTCATATTATCTCCATATATTGTAGGTATACCTTGATCAATGCCCAAGCTTTTGAACAATGTCTGCATCCATATGACCTCCTTAATTGCTTCCACAAGTCCTTTGTACTCAGCTTCAGTTGATGATAATGCTATTGTATGTTGTTTCTTTGAACACCAACTTACAAGCTTATCACCAATGTATATCATGTAGCCATGAGTTGATCTTCTGTCATCCTGGTTAGCTGCCCAGTCTAAGTCACTATAGGCTCTCAACTTCAAATCTGATGTAAAAGGATAATATAATCCTTCCTTTATAGTTCCTTTGATATATCTGAGAACTCTTTGACCTACAATCCAATGTGGGTCCTTTGGACAATGCATGAATTGTGACAAAACTCCCACTGCATAACTAAGATCAGGTCTTGTTAGTGTAGCATAAATCAAACTACCCACAAGAGATTGATACTTCCTCATATCTTTGTATTCTGCACCATCATATTTACTGAGCTTGTGATTAAATTCAAGTGGAGTTGAAGTTTCTCTGCAATTTTCCATATCAAACTTCTTCAATAGATCCAGAAGATACCTTTCTTGTGATACATATATGCCATGATCTGTATAAGTGACTTCCATTCCAAGAAAGTATGATAACTTTCCTAGGTCACTGATCTTGAACTCTTTCTCAAGTAATCTCTTTACCTCCTTGATTCCTTCATCTGAAGTACCTATGATTATAATGTCATCTACATAAATACAAATGTAGATTGTACCTTCCTCTGTTCTTTTGATGAGTAGACTTGGATTTGCTTTTGAACTTTGATATCCAAGATCATTGAGATACTTCACCAGTCTATAGTTCCATGCTCTTGGAGCTTGTTTCAATCCATACAATGCTCTTCTCAACCTGCAAACAAAATTTGGATACCTGGAATCTATAAACCCTTGAGGTTGTTCCATGTATACCTCATCTGATATGTACCCATTCAAGAATGCATTCTTTATATCCAATTGACTTAGGGTCCATCCTTTTGAAGCTGCAATAGCAATGATTGTCCTTATAGTTGACATCTTTGCTACAGGACTGAATGTCTCATCATAATCTATGCCATAGGTTTGGGCATAGTCTTTCACCACCAGTCTAGCTTTGTATATGGCTATACTTCCATCTGCAAGCTTCTTCACTTTATAAACCCATTTATTTCCAATTACTTTCTTACCATTTGGTTTAGGAACAAGTTCCCATGTCTTGTCCTCCTCTAGTGCATTAAACTCTTCCTTCATTGCTTCTTCCCATTGCTTCTTACCTTTAGCTTCATCATAGTTCTGAGGTTCTTCATCATCTTTGACCATATATGCATAGTTCTTCTGAGTTATGTAAGAAGTGTCATAAGAATACCTTTCTGGTTGTCTTCTTGTCCTGCTTGACCTCTAGTGCATTAAACTCTTCCTTCATTGCTTCTTCCCATTGCTTCTTACCTTTAGCTTCATCATAGTTCTGAGGTTCTTCATCATCTTTGACCATATATGCATAGTTCTTCTGAGTTATGTAAGAAGTGTCATAAGAATACCTTTCTGGTTGTCTTCTTGGTTCACATTCTTCATAAGTTTCTGGATACACTTCTTCATCAAATATAGGAGCTTCTTCATTTCTTCTTAGTAATCCACTTCTGGATGTACTTGCTTGCATATAGTCTTCATCTCTATTTACCTGCACAATTGATTTTCCTTTTTTCATATCTTCTTACCTCTTCTTCAAATTCTTCAGCTGTATGACTTTGATCTGCATACCAACTTTTTTGTTCATCAAATGTAACATCTCTTGAAACAAGAAATTGTTTGGTTAAAGGATTCCACAACATGTAACCCATCTCCTTTTCATCATAACCAATGAACACATATTTTTCTGCCTTTGGTTCAAGTTTATGCCTATAAGCATATGCAATTGATCCAAACACTCTACAATGATCTAGTGTTGGTTTCTTACCCCACCAAGCTTCATATGGAGTCATTCAATTTAGAGTTGCACATGGTAATCTATTTACAAGATATGTGGTTGTACTTACAGCCTCAGCCCAAAGATAATTTGGACAATTCTTCTCCTTTAGCATAGCTCTAGCAAACTGTAGCTCAGTGATGAGTAGCACCTCCTTTAATGTCAATCCGGGAAGACGTGAGGATGGTATGAAGACCTCAAGCAAGTGGCGGCACAAGTGCGTGAGTGAGAAGCACACAAACATGCACACACATACACACACACGCGCACACACGGCAAGACAAAGAGGGAGAATCAATGGAGTTCTTAGATTACTTTCAAAAAAGCTCTTACAAGTTTGTTTCAATTACAATCTAGCCCCAAAAATGAGCTCTCTAGCTCCTTTTATAGTTTGTGACTAGCTTTGGCCCTGTTCAGACCTAGTGTCCGGCCTAGTTAAAAATTAGGTTCCAGGGCTTATTTGAGGGCTCAAACGAGATCTAAAAAATACGAAAATTGGCAGGTAGATACTTCTAAAGCTCCTCAAGCTCAAGGACTCCTTGGCTTGCACAAAATGGAGCTACAAAAAGATGAAATGGTATTTACAATGGTGTTTAGTGATGAGAATCACTTTTAATTGGTGTAGAGGTTTTGAAAAATTAAGGTTGCCTTAGTGCTAAATCTGCGTGAATGCTCATACATACTTCTTCCTGAAGAAAATTATTGGCCTATTTGCCAGATCTTCGTTGACTCCCTTGTCTGCTTGTGCCTTCTCTCCCTTCTGACTCTCTTCTCTGACTGCCATGCCTCGTTAGTCCTTCAGTCCCTTGTCCGCTGCTAACACCCCCCCCTCTCTCGTGTCTGTCGTCCCTGACGGACCCTTGTTGTGTGGGTTGTTGGATGTAGTACTCGACAACATCCTGCGCTAAGTGATGTTCGGCAATCCGCAATCCTTTGGCCAAATCTGTGAGTAGCGCATCCCAATCTACCGGCCCGGGAACCTCTGGATGTGGTATACGTAGCTTTTCGGAATGGAGAGCTTGTTCCACTGCAAACAACTGCAAGAGATGGGATGGTCTGGGAATGAATATCTCGGAGTGATATTCCCAGAATCCCGTGACAAACATCTCTTCAAACGTTTGTTTGAAGCAGGCCGGTAGATATTTGATGCGAGCGTGCCATGCATACACAACATTAATCGATGGGGTTGTGCTCATGTCGTATACAAGGTCCTGATTACCTTCATTAAATCCTAATGCTGAGAGATGTGGTTCCTTGACATTTTTGAAGGTCCTGAAGGTGACCAACATAAGTTCGAAAATCTTCAGGCACATCTGAGTCATGACATCAGGTACATTCTTGAACCGGACCCCCCAATGTCGAATCGTCGAAATCATATATCCAATCGTAGGTGGGCCCTTCGGGGGTGCGAAGTACACATAATTGAGCCACTTCTCACATCCTTTAATCATCAGCACTGTTTGCGTGTACTCCGGCCATGATCTCCTTCGAAATACAGGGCAATAACATGGGTTATATTTGATGTACAAGGGCATGTTGTTCCATGTTCTTACCATTTCCGGGTATGTTTCAAGCAGCCGAATTCTCCACATCGGTTGGCGAATATGTCCCTGCTTGGCACTTTTTGGGATGTCGTCAGGTGCAAATTGGGTGGCAGAGGTGGGTTCCCTTGATGTGTGGTGCTTGATCTCTGCATTATAATCCGCCATTAGCACGCAAAAAGGAACATACAGGTCATCCGATGGGCCGATCCACCTATGGTGTGAGAGATTCTGAAAATAATCGGATTTTATTACAACCTCTTCCAATTTTGACATCAATGCGATTTGGACTGCCACCCTGTCATCATGCGTCGTGGCTACTTTCTCTAATTTTTGCATCCATTCAGGTGCCTCAATTTCAATTGTGTCCATGCCCTGTTCTGTTCGCTTACCCCCGGGTGTTGGCATCGGAACATAGGGATCCTCGAATGTTTCTTCTACTTCAATTGGCACAAGATCGTCAGGCTCGGGCTCTACCAGAGGGGAGGGCTGACGCTCATATTCCATGACCTTGCTACGTAATTCCTCAAGTTCGGCCCGGAGTTTAGTGATCTCTTCTGATGTATCTTCTGCGGTTGTGCGTTTGCTGGGTGATGTCTGTCGGGTGGCCAACTGCCTTAGCAAATCATCTCTCTCTTTTTCTAAGGTGGCATGCGCCTCCATTAGATCTGCATGAGTTTCTAACACCACTTTCATATTCTCAGAGGGAATTGCCTTGAATCGTTCTGGGTCAATCTCCTGTGGGGAACCCTCCATGGCCGCCTCCAGATTTTCTTCATTCTGTTTCTGTAATCGTTTATTCTCCTCTAGCACTGTAGACATATGCTTGCGTAGGAGGCCCAAGTTCCGTCGAAGCTTCAAGTTGTCCGTGATCTGAGAATGTAGCAACTCGTCCATGTGTCGTCGCTCTTCATCATCTGCTTGGGGTGGGTTGGCTACTAATTGTGCATATTGTTCCTGTAAGGTCACGTGCTTCTGTTGTAGTAGCTGCTTCTGCTCTTCAAGATCCCTACATCGTGCTTGGAGATCTTCGTGGCTTCGGAAAAGCCTTGTATGTTGGTTGTCAAGGTGTTGGTAATGTTGCTGAAGTTGGGACATGCATTGATACATATTATTAAATACATTATTAAGAGGAATGGTGGGAGAAATGGTGTTGAATGCAGAGGGGAAGGGGAAGGGAAAGGGAAGTGTGGATGCAGTACTAGAGAAGGGTGAGGGGGGAGGTGGGGGAATGGGGGATTGTGGGTAAATGGGGGGTGGGAGAGGTGCAGAGGTGGGTGACACCTCCATGGATTCAAAAGTGGAGGCCGTGGTGGGAGTGACTGTGAACATGGGGATTGTGGTTGCGGTGAGAGTTGTGAACGTGTATAGAGGGGTGTGTAATTGTGAACTCCCAGGAAGTGTGATCGGAGGAGTGGGGCTTACCGTGGTTGTGGTTAGACTTATGTTTCCCGTGGAAATAGAGTATGTGGGTTGACTGATGGTTTTTGCGTCAGTGTGTGTAGTGGGTTCGGAGGTGGTGACAGTAGAGGTTACAGTGGCAGGGGGAGGTGAAGGGGGCTGATGTGGGGGAGAGGGTGGCAAGGGAGGTGATGGAGGTGCACTCGATGTGTGGGCTTCCTCGGTGTCGTGAACAGTGTGTGCTGTGCCAGTGGTTGTGGGGGTGCCTTGTGGTCCTGATCCTAATACATTCATTCGTTTTCCCGTTTGTGGGGGGCGTCTTCCATATCTTTTCTCTGTCCTTCGTGATTGCGCTAGTGCAGTATGCACCGTTTCAGGTACTCCCAAAGCATCTGATATCATTTCCAGGGTGGCACGGTATTGCTCGTCCACGCCTTCCTCCTCCAGAATCTGGTTCATCAGGGCTTTACCTGCATCTAATGATAGCCTGTGTTGCTCTTGGACTCGGTTCATCGTATCGTAGAGCTTCTTTAATGCGTTAGTATAGGCGGGGGCACCTTCCAGTACTTGTAGGGCTTCCTGATCATACTCTTGTTCTTCTGCTTCTGATTGTCCACCCTGTGCCTCCTCATGTGCTTCTTCTTCATCGTCCACATTGACTACGTCCGGTTGGCCGGGCTGGGCTTGGTCTAGGGCAGTTTGCTGTCCACCAGCTTGCTCTGCTTCAACTTCCGCATTTACAGCGTCGATGATTCTAGCAACTTCTTCGTCCGTTAGATCCTCCAGAGTGAATCCATGCGGGAATTCCAGATCAGTCGGTACTGGTGGAAACACAAGGTTAGGGCCATCTGTGCTCTGCCTGGGTAACCTGATAGTAAATGGTTGCACTCGTCGGGGAAGTCTTGGGGTTGTTTCAGGCGTTAGGGTTGCACCGCGAGCTTGTGCACAAGGCATCTGGACAGCGCCTCTCATCTTCTTTGAGGGAGGCCCCACAGCTAACAATCTGCGTTGAAACTCCTGTGCTCTGGACCAAATGAGAGCCCTCTGCACCGGTACATCATATGCGAGACATCTGTATACAATTCTTGTAAGTGCACAGCAACCATACAACACAGACTTTTGCTTCTTATACCATCTCTGATGAGCCATATGAATCTGGTCGATAATCCAGTGGGGCATATTGATGGACAATTCAAAAGCATCCGCCAGGTAGAGGCTAAACCAGATCTTTTTGGGAGGCATTGTGAATCTCTCCTGCGCGGGGAATGCGAAATGTTGCATGACCATGCGTAAGTGAATGGCAATTGTAGGTGTCATCGCAACCATGTCCTTCAACTTCGTCAGATTCATGTTCTTCATATTGTCTAGAACCATAGTCTCTTTCTCTGTTGGGATGTGCATACCTTTCATGTCGAGTGCTTCTCTTACCAAGTTGATAGTCAAGCGGAAACGCTTCAGCTCATTGCCCCTTGTGAGTGATGGGAGCACAAAGGAGCTGTATCCTTTCTTGTCTTTGCTGGGAGTGAGGGTACTAATTAAGTATGAGCACCTTAGAAAATCTGGCTTTGGTAGTTGGAACTTGAAGTAATCATAAAGCCCCGCCTTCTTCCATATCGACTTCAGTCCTTCATCGTTCTGTAGCTTTTCAAATTCCCTGGTAAAGAAATGGTATCTGCCCCAATGTCCATTGAATTCTACCTCGGACTCCCACATATATGTGCCTTCACCTAGAGGTCCAGCAACGTCACTGAACCAGTGTGAAGCTTTGCCCACCGGCATTGTATGACCCTATGGAGGATTCTGAATTGGTATGGCATGTAATGCCCGTAATCCTACTGGTCTTTCCTTTAATTCCTCCTCGACCGGAAGGCTTTCGATGTCCACCACTTGGGGGCTGGTGCCTGCCTGGGAGCTAGTTCCAACCGTATCTGCCATGTTACTTCTTGCTACCTGTCTCTGTGAGAATATACCAACACGTGTTAATATTGTACAGGACAAGGGAGGATCGTTGTTGTTCCCATTACAATATTAACATGAGGGTCGGGAGCGAATAATGGGTTAGTAAGTGCTAGGTGCAAGTGTGTGTGTGGTTAGTCGTTCGGTAGACCTAAGAGTTAAGTGGAATGATGTAAAGTGATAGTGATGTGGTTAGTAAGTTATCATGGATTTACAAAATGGGGTCTGGGGGTTTGTTACAAGTCTGAGGCTGCCGAATGCAGTGGATGGGTTTTGCTTTTGGTTTCGTAGAGACTCTAGAGAGTTTTATCGGTGTCTCGGTTTGAAAATGAGGCCTTTTAGGGACCCATTTACAAGTGATTATGTGCGTGCGCATGGGCCTTGGTGTGTTCTTGAGTGTTGAAAACGAGTGAATGCTGGCTGTGCGAGTGAATGGGTTACACTGTGTAGGTTGTGGCCTCGACGTAGCCATTTGCGCCCGCAAGCAAGCCTTAGGCACCCAAATTTGTCTTGATTGTGGGCTAGCCTTCATCGACTTCTTGGGCACCCAAATAGCTTTCACGTTAGCAGGAGAATTTCTGCAAGACTTCTTATTAATGTCGTGTTGTTGGTTACTAATAAGAGACTTAGCCCGTGTAGTTGGCGGGAGTGCAACCGGGCGTTCGCCTTTTCGTACCCACACTTGTTTCACTTGCTGGGACATTTTGCTGCGCAGGTACTTTTGATCTCGGACATAGGTAGTACTCTGCTTCTTCTGCCTTTGATCCACCTGTGGTTGCTGCCTCCTTCTGGCCTTTGGAAAAGAAGGGAGTTCCTTTGCATCCCTGACTCCTTTTTTGCGAATATCATTCCTCTACAACACATAGTTTTGGACAAGAACAACATGGTCATCTTCATGTGTATTCCTGGAAGGACTAGGAGTCTGTGCCTTTCCTAGTTCCTTGGGTTCTCCATTATCCAACTCTACTGTAATTCGACTATGATTGACCCAAACCTGAAGAAACCCACTTCTTAGGTTTAAGTTGACTGCTTGGTCATAGATCCAGTCTTGACCCAAGACAAGAGGTTCAGTGAGATCCTCGTCTTGACACACTAGTACTTTAACTGTCATAGCCTCATCATGAATGTAGAGGGGAAGTTCCACCTCGCCCATGCAAGGGGTTTCCACGCCTCCCAATCCTATGAGATATGCTTCCACAGGATTGACAGTTAACTGCAACTCTTGACAGTAAGACATTCTAACAGCACTAGTGGCTGCACCTGAGTCAATCAAGGCTCTTACGGTCCTTGCACTCTTTCCTTGTCCTATATCTAAGGTTACGAAAGGACGTCGATCAGTTATCCTATGTGAGCTTGTTCCTGCGATTGCACACCTTGCCATATGATATCCTTGATCTGCATAGTCATTTGTTCTAGGCTGATCTCTACCTTGCCTTCGTAATTTCATTTTCCGTATGCGCTCTAGGGCTTCTGCTTGAGCTTCTTCTTGAATTCGCTTTTCTTCCTCTTTGCGTTTCTTAGCAATGTTGAGTTGACTTAGCATTTCCTCTGTGAGAGGTTCCTGATACAACTTAACTCTGCATCCGCTAATATAGTTTGGCAGAACATCGCCTTCTAATGTGGCTAGTTGCACAGCACCACTTGTCGAGATCCTATTGATGATCATAGGTCCATAGCCTCTCTTTTCTAGTTTCCTTGCGTGTTGTTTCAGGGTGTAGACTAAAACTAGATCTCCTGCTTTCAAGCCTTTATCCTTCACATGGGCATCAAAGTATGCCTTCTGCCTCTTCTTAGCTGCATAGATTCCTGCAGCTGCTCTCAGTCTTGTTTCTCCTAATCGTTCAAGGTCAAAGATCCTAGAGGAGAGCTCATGACCTGTCCATTCGTGCTCTTGTGCTATTTTCAATGTAGGTATCAAAAAGTCTAAAGGTAGCACCGCGTTTTGGCCAAATACCATCTGAAAGGGGGTGGCTTGGAGTACCGTTTTATAGGCGACTCGGTATGCCCAAACAGCATGGTGTAGCTGTTTGTCCCAATCAGAGCGTTTAGTTTTCACTAATTTTGTCAGTACATTGCATAAGATCTTGTTGGTGCTTTCGGCTTGTCCATTAGCTTGAGGGTGATAGGGGGCAGACTTCTTATGTATTACCAAGAATTCTTGGAGCAGATTTTCAATAACTTCATTTAAGAAGTGAGTGCCTCTATCACTTACAAGCTCTATAGGTAGCCCATATCTTGTGAACACATTCTCAAACAAGAATTTAGCAGTTGTTTGAGCATCGTTCTTTGTCGTAGCCTTTACCTCTACCCACTTAGTTAGATAGTCTGTTGCAACAATGATGTATTCTGCATGAGAACCCTTAGCTGGGGGATTAATAGGACCTACGAAGTTTATTCCCCACTTAGAGAACGCACGTCCACCCATCATAGGTTTCAATGGCATCTCATCTTTTCGTATAGGATACTAAGTTCTCTGACAGACATCACACCGTTTCACATAGGTATGTGCATCCATGTGAAGGGTAGGCCACCAGAAGCCCGCAAATAGTACTGCCTTGATCACCCGATCTGGTCCAAAGTGTCCTCCTGCTACACCTTGGTGAGCAGTTTCCAAGATCTTAAGATATTCACTCTCATGGACACACAGTCTCAGGTAACCATCTTTACCGCGTTTGTATAGATTATCACCAATGAGTGAGTAATCCAAGGCTTCTTGTTCTAAACTCCTTTTCCTAGCCAGAGTCATGTCTGGAGGGAATGTGTTTGTCCTCAGGAAGGATACTAGAGGTTCGCTCCAATCTGGCACAATGGATACTTGATACAGAGTAGCGTGTTCCACAGGTGGTTTAGTGCAACAGATTGGGCATTCCTTGCACAACTTTTGGACATCAGCTTCCATAGTTGGCCAATGCACTCCGAGTCTCTTTAGAGTCTGTAAAGTTCGTTGCTTTGAGTAGTGTTGCTCTAATGCACCTACATGTGCTAATTGCAACCATTTAGCGTACTCATCCTCTTCTACGCAACAAGCCAAGATCCCTTGATCTGTGTGCTTGTACATGCTTCCTGCCATGATGTGGTACTTTTGGGCTCTCACAACCTCCCTATTCCGTGTGTTCACCACTGGATGATTAGGCCCGTACGTCAATACTGGTACCAATGACTTAGCCCACTGCGGTACAACTTCCAAGTTAAACAAGTAAGCATCAGGGAGGTCATCTGACACTCCTTGTGGGGCTTCTCCAGATGTGAGCCTAGAGAGATGATCTGCTCTCAAATGAGTTCTTCCTTTTCTTACCACAACCTCAAAGTCATATTCCATTAGTAAGAGA
Organism: Ceratopteris richardii; assembly: GCA_020310875.1. Taxonomy (NCBI): domain Eukaryota; kingdom Viridiplantae; phylum Streptophyta; class Polypodiopsida; order Polypodiales; family Pteridaceae; genus Ceratopteris; species Ceratopteris richardii. The sequence goes on along the minus strand of CM035414.1, from coordinate 87,941,476 downwards.
AACCATCTTACTAATCTTCCTGTATTGCATGGCTTGTTCACGAGATATAACAATGCTTGGTGATCAGTAAAAAGTTTAAACTTATTTGCAAGCAAATAGTGTCTAAATTTCTTGACTGCATATACCATGCCTAAGCCTTCTCTCTCTGTAGTGGTATAATTTCGTTCAGCTGCATTCAATTGTCTACTGGCATAGGCAATTGGAAGATCCATATTACTTTCACCAGTAGGTTGAGCAAGCACACATCCAATGGCATAATTGGATGCATCCACATGAACATGGAATGGCTTATTCCAATCTGGTGTGGTCAAGATTGGTGCTGAACATAATCGTCGTTTGAGCTCCTGGAAGGAATTCTCACATTCATCAGTCCACTCAAAGTTAGTCAGAAGTCCGTACATGGGCTTTGCAATGATAGCATACATGTGTATGAATCGTCGGTAATAACCACAATGCCCCATGAAAGCTTGTACTTCCTTGACATTTTTTGGCCTAGGTAGCTCTGCTATGGCTCTCACTTTCTCTTCGTCAGTAGATATGCCATTCTTTGACACTATGTGCCCTAGGATCTTGCCTTGCCTGACCATAAAAACGTATTTTTCTGGGTTCAGGCAGACCTGATATTCTCTACATTTGTCAAAGATTTGTCTGAGTTCAGGAATATGGGTTTGTCTAATATTGGAATGAGCACAAAGATCATCAACATAGACTTCTAAATTTTTCCTCAGGAACTCCTTAAACACATGGCACATTAATCTCTGGAAGGTAGCTGGTGCATTGGTAAGCCCAAATGGCATTACTCTGAAGGCGAAAATGCCCCATTCTGTGGCAAAGGCTGTCTTATGCTGATCTTCTGGAGCTATGGCTACTTGATTGTAGCCCGAAAATCCATCGAGGAAGCTGTACACTTCCTTTCCTTCTACTCGTTCTAGGAGATGTTCTGTGATGGGAAGCGGATAGTTATCTCGAATTGTGGCTGCATTGACCTTCTTCAAGTTAATGCATACACGCAATTGCTCGTTCTTCTTGGGCACCACCACAATGGGGGATACCCATTCAGTGTGCTCAATTTCATAGATAAATCCAGCTTCAACTAGTCTATCTATCTCTTCCTTGATCTTGGCAGCGTAGTTATCGTTATATGTATAAGGCTTTTGCTTAGAGGGTTTAGCATCTGAGGTCATGGGGATAGTGTGTGAACATATGTCAGGGTCAACACCTTTCAAATCCTTGTAACTCCAAGCGAACACATCTCTGTATTCTCTTAGCAAGGCTATTAGCGCATGCTCTTCTTCCTCTGTTAGGTCATGACCTATGTATGTGCATCTTTCTTCTCCTTCCTCGATGGCGACAACTATTTTCTTGGTAGTTTCCTTGCTATCATAGGCTTCTCCTGCTTGTGCCTCACGTTTAGGCATTCTTATCATGACCCTCCTATCGTCTATCTCATATTTTTTAAAATTTTCTGGGACCTCAAACAAAGATTCTTCCTCTTCTGGTGAGCCTTCTCTCTTCTTTCGTTTCTTTCCTTCTTCCTTCGGGTTCACATGTGTTGCTAATCTTACATCATTTGTGAGTTCTCCATGCCTCTGGGGTTGAAATTCTACTTCATAGAAGTATTCTTCATCTGATGCAAATGGTGGGTCCATGATGATTGACTCTAGGTCGGAGTCACTTGCATCCTCAAAGGCATCAGGGCTAGGTTCGCATTCTTCTAGAACTGCCTCTCCCATGATTGGCTCTATGGAGAAGACTGAAATATCATAGCCATCCTCATCACAGTGAGGTGTCCATTGTTCTTCATTGATGGCTACGTCCATTGTTGCTAGGATTTATGCCCAGCCATGGGGTTCAAATTCCTCATCAGGAAAAATTACAGGTGCATAGGCTGGGTCTTGAATTGATCTATGTGTTTCTTTTGCACCTACCTCTCTGGCTTTCTCTCTCTTCTCTTCTTCTACTGCAACCTTGCACATCCATAAATGAGTGTCTTCATGCATCCATGAGGATCCAGAACCTATGGAATGCACATATTCCGTGTCATCTTTGGCTCTATGGATGGGATTCCATTGGATAGGAGGGACATCTCTATGAGAGTAATCCTTGAGATTGACTTTGGTCGTAACACCTAAGTGTTGCAGGTACAAGGAATTAGTTCCCCAATCCTGTACCACTTGCAACTGTCGCATGAATGGTCGTCCCAAAATCATCTCATAGGCATGATTTTTGCTAAAGTCACATATAGCAAAGGTATGTTCAAACTCGACACCACAAGTAGTGAGAGTTATTCCTTCTAGCAATCCTAGGGGTCTCTCTATGTGACCATCGGCCATCTGCAATTTCATTCTCGTTGGCCTGAGTGCCGGCTTGCCCCAACGCTTCCATAGGGAGGTGGTGGCAATTGCAACTCCTACACCTGAGTCCAAAATTGCCTTGGTGGTGTACTCCTGATAAGTAATGGGAAGATAGGTGTTCCCTTCTTCACCTTCACACATATCTGATAAGTAATGGGAAGATAGGTGTTCCCTTCTTCACCTTCACACATATCTCCTATCTTATCCAAGGGTATCTCTGGCACTGTCCTATGTGATCCTACCTGGGAACGAGATTTTGCTATCTCAGGTACTTGTTTGGTTACATGTTTCCACGATTCAGGTCTAACCTTGAGTAGCTCTTCTAACTTGAGATTGCACTGCACGTTAGTGTTCTTCACTACCTCTGTGTTCCTAGGTATGACTGAATCTTCGTTTCTTACCATGACTGTGGGTGCTCTCATACACGTGGACTTGGCTTCCCATGGGCCCGTGAAGTGGGGTAATTCCTGTAAAGAATTAGACTCGAAGTCTAATCTTTCTTGAGATTGGGTGCTCTCATGTTCCCCGTAAATAGATGGGATGTCTTGTGGGAATTGGTCGTGTGCATCATCCACCAGTTCAAAGGGAGGGGCGGCTTCACTTTCGTTATCCCATTTATCTTCTTGAATTTCTCGTAGGAAGTCTGGTGCAAACCGATTCATAGAAGAAGAAGTGTCTGGCTCCGTAGAATTAGGCACATAAGCAACCTGGGAAGGAGGGCTTATTCTATCATTGGCTCTTTCCTCGCTTTCATAGATGTTTGGAGCACAAGCTTCCTGGGGGGGATTACTTATTCTATTACTTTTCCAAACAGGCTCATATGCTCCCTGAGAAGGAATGTAGGCAACCTGTGGAGGTAGGTGAGCTTTCGAGGGAGGCTCATCTGCCTTTTGGGGGGAAAGATAAGCTTCTTGAGGAGGCACATGGGCTTCCTGAAGAGGCTGGCTTATCCGTTCTCTTGCCCTTTCCTTTCTTTGAGGGGCAGGTTCCTTTTCTGATTGTGCAATTAGCCTCTCTATTATTTCTAGCAGTCCATCAAAATGTAACTGCGTCTTAGCTGAGCTAGATATGTTAAAGAGGCGACTAGCTTCAAACATGGTCTGAGTCAATTCCACCATTTTGGCACAAATTTTAGTTCGTTCAAGCTCTAGCTCGGCTCTAGGGTAGCATTTTTCATGATCGGTTATGGTTGGCCCTTCTTGGATTCTGGCCTGATATGCTTTAAGCATCATATTAAGGTCCTCGGGAGTGGGATCTGCTAGGACTGATCCTACTCTTGGGGGTGGTGGGTTTAGGTGAGGCGGGTTGGAAAGTGATTGGTCGGATGGCGATGGGAAAGGTGGTGGTGGGGTAGTGTGAGAGGGAGTTTGAGATGTGAGTTCAGTTATCCTGGCTTTGGTTTCTCTTATGCTTTCCTCAAGTTCACTCATCTTTTTAGCCCATTGTCTTTTCATTCTTTCTCGACTATCTTTCCACGCTCTAGTCCTTTTCTTGGTTATGCTCTCAGTTTCACTAGCTGTTGGGCTCTTTTCCTGGTCTACCCCTTGGTTTTGCTGCAATGCTTGAGCTCTAGTGACTACCTCTACCGGAGCAGTGGAAGTGACACTTCCTGTGGAGTTTACCACTAATCCAATAACGTTGATAGGCGTGATTTTTGGCATATTATTGGGGTTCTTTGGGCAATCTCGTAAGAGATGCTCTTTTCCACAATCTTGGCAAAAGCCTTGGATCGTCACTGACTGGGGTTGTGTAGGTGGAGGTAAGGGGCAATCACGAATGAAGTGATCTCCTTGGCATCTGTAGCACGGTCCTCTTGGGAATGGAGGTCTTACCTGCCTAGGTTGAGGCCTAGGGTTGGGGTTTGCGTACATGACATTTGCGTAATCCGATTCCCAACTAGATTCATTTGGCTCTTCACTATAGTAAGACTCACCATGTTCAGGAGACTGCATGAAGTAAGCCTGGGGACTCTCAACATGCGTAGAATTGAAGCTATGGTCACTGGGATCACTTTCTGAAAGCAATGGTGTTATGGGGACTATAGCTCGGTTTAGGTTTTCTTCTGCTGCTGCATACTTTACAGGGATCAAGTTGGATGGAGCTGGAGGTTGTTGGGCTAACACAGGCTGAGGTCTTTGCTGGGCTTGGTATTGTGGTTGGTAGGTTTGTTGAGGTCTAGCATATTGTTGTGGTGGGTATTGGTTTTGGTATCTGCCTTGTTGAGGGTATGGCTGAGGGTAGGCTTGCCTAACTGCTTGCTTGTTGTATGGGCAGTCTTGTGCGGTGTGATTTGTGTATCTTCGTTCGATAGTGCAGTACTGGCTACTAGGGTTTACTTGGGGTTGAGCCATAATGGGACATACATTCGCCATGTGGTCGCCACCACAAGTGTAGCATCTCTTCACAGGGGCAAATCTCGGAATTTGTTTGCTAGAGACGCCTAGTTTTTGGGCCACTTTCTCTGCGAGTTCCTCAATTGATGTAGATTGCGTGGAAGAGTGACTAGATGCACTATCTGAATCTTTGTAGATTTTGGAAAGCTCTAGTTCTTCCCCTAGGTTATCTTCAATGTCAATGCACATGCGTACACACTCTTCTATAGTCCTAGGGTCCTTCAGATACACATAGGATCTCAATTTCGTACTCAGCAATCCATCCAAGAATAAGGCTACTTGTTTAGCTGGTGTAGGTAGCTCCAAAACAGGACATCTTTCAAGATATTGCCTAAATCTTCTTCCTGCAAGTCTCACGGTCTCTTGAGGGGTTTGCTTGAAGCTGTGAATCAGTGAGGAGGTATTGTGTCTTATGCCACTCTTAGAGAACTCTACGATGAAAGCCTCTAGGAGTTGGTCTATGCTCCTGAACTGTCGCTCATCCAATGGCTGAAACCATGTAAGTGCTGTGTTCCTAAGGGTTAGACCGAAGGCATTGTACTGCGTGAATAGATCCTCCACTTGTTCAGCTCTCAAGACTTGCTTGAACTCCGCCACATGATCATAGGGATCTCCTGTGCCATCAAAGTAATTCTTCATGGACTTAACTAGCTGGGTTGGTCTCAGAGTTCTTGTGTGCTCTCTAGGTCTCGACAGAGGGAATCCATCCACATTTCTCTGATTCCTATGAGCTCTAAGTATCTCAGGTTCTACTATATTTGTTTCCGTCCTCGTTCTTTCTCTGCCCACTGGGTTGGCAAAGCTTACTTCTGGTCTATCTCTACTTCTGTCTCTTTGCATTCCATGAGCTTGGGATGTTCCCGCTCCAGGGTGACCATAGGATACATTCGATCTTGGTTGGGGAAAAATGAATTCACCCTTCCAAGTGTAAGTATGCCTATCATTTTTTGTCACCACAAAGATCCTTTCCGAAGTGTGATCTAAGTAGGTCACTCTACCTGGGCTATCCGGATCCTTAAACTCATAGATCATGACAGTTCCTATATCAGTTGGCTGATTAGATTTATATCTCCAAAAGGCTTCATCAGTTTCTAGATTGAGGAGCAACTCTATGCTCTTGTTGTCTTGGGGAACCCACTCAGGCGTGATAATCCTAGTGAGAACAGATTTGCCTCGAGGGGTTCTAGGCTCTGCACCCATGTTTCCTTGTTCCAGGTCACCTAAGTCCGCTTCAGAGATTACATTTCCAAATTCATCTGTCCTATCTGGGTGACTGGTGACCACGTATATGGTTCCTTCCTTGTCCAGGTATGCACCGTTTTCAAATTTGACTGCTAGGTGCTCTAATCCAATGGATTGATCAGGATTCTTAATCTGTACCACAGATCTTCCTAAGCCGTCCTCATAGATGCTAGCACCTAATCGGTTGGTCCTAAGGTATTCCAGCTGTGTTTTGTAAGGGCCTTCTACCCTGTGCAAGTATGGCACTCCTGAACTTCCTATAGGTCTCTCCATACCTTGAGACATCTCCGATTCACTGGTCTCAGAGCTAGGGTAGTACGAGTGGTGGCTCAACTGCTGGGCCCAAGACCTAGCAGTGTGGTTAACACTAGCCTCTGAAGACCTAAGGCTTTGTCTCTCCCTTACAAGATGTCGTCCTGATCTAAGGTTCATATGCCTATCTAAGTAGCCCAATTCTTTGCCCAGAGTACAACCTCATTGTTGGTTACTTTATATTAGTCACTTGATTCTTTTTATTTATTTCTCGTGTTTACGGTCTTGTCTGATTTTACGTCGTCAGGAATACTTGAATGTTCTTCGTGCTTTCAGGTTGATCGTTCCACGTTAGGTTCTTTTCCTTTATGTTATCGACAGTACAGAGATTAGGTTTTTAGCTTGGACTTGAGTTTTTAGGTAGTCTTCAACTTGATACCTGCCTATCGTCGCCCTGACTTACTCCTACCTCTCGTCGTTCTTAGCCTAAACTATGAATTGACAGAGGGGGTTAAAAGTTTCCAACCTTTTGTTTCCTGCTTGGTTGCCCTTGAGTGCCCAGGAAGTGTGTTCCCAAGCTTACACTTACACTTGCTTAGAACGCCTTGCGATGCTCTCAAAGGATCTGTAAAAGTTCCAAAGTTAGCTTAAAGATTTAAATTCCAAAGCCAGAACAAGTATTTTCATTTCTGTAGCACAAACACAAACTTGCATAGTGATTTTTTAAGAAAACAATTCTAAAGACCCCTGACTTTGATCCCCCTGGGTATGGTCAACTTCAAATTACCCTATCTAAAAATCAACGCATTATCTTTATAAAAAACAGTTGAGGGCGTGTAGTAGATGCCACGAGCTTTCCAACAAGCCCTAGAGCTCAAAAATTTGATTTTGTATGAAGAGGTTATGACTGTTCAGGGTTTAAGGGGTTAGGACAGGATTCAATCTGGCTGACGGATCCTATGATTTTCTCCCAAAACACGTGTATGAACCTCCAATTATGTCAATGGATTGACTATTTGCCCCAAAATTTATCCCAAAGTTTGAACAAAAGCAAACCCTAATTTTTGGCCGAAAAGCCTGTCAATCGCGATCGACAGGTCTGTCAATCGCGATTGACAGAGGTGTCCGTCGGGGCTGTCAGTCGCGATCGACAGTATCAATCGCGATCGACACGTTTTCCGGATTTTTTGCCGAAATTTCAGTCAATCGGGGGCCTATCAGTCGCGATGGACACGTGGCTACGCGTAAAAGTCAATCAGTCGTTGAATTTCAGTCGGTCGCGATCGACGGTGTCAATCGTGACTGACAGAGGTGTCGGTCGTGGCTGGCAATCGCGATCGACGGTATCAATCGCGACTGACAGAGGTGTCGGTCGTGGCTGTCGATCGCGATCGACGGTATCAATCGCGATTGACAGGGTCCTACGTGGCAGTCTGTCGGTCGTGAGGTCTGTCGATCGCGATTGACAGGGTCTGTCGGTCGCGATTGACAGGGTCTGTCGGTCGCGATTGACAGAGGCTGTCGGTCGCGATTGACAGAAAACCTCGGAATTTTTCTACTGTTTTTAGTGTTTTAGGATGTGCTCCTTGTGCTTGTTCTAGTGGTGCACTCAATTTTGTGAAAAACCAAAAATTTCTGTCAGTCGCAATCGACAGAAGCCTGCGACCGCGAGACAGTTTCGACAAGTTCCGTACCTGCGCAGGAAGCTGGGGATGGTGATTCAGCAAGGTCCTGCGAAAAGCTCAAGAAACATGCAAGAAAACACACACGCAATATTGCTCTCTCGCTCTCTCTCACAAGTGGAATGAGGGAAATGAGGTGGAGATGGTGATATGATCAAAAAAACAGAAATTTTCGCGATGATGGAGATGGAGGTGGGAGATGGTGATGATGATGATGGTGATGAAGGTGGTGAAGAAAGTAAAAGAAAATCGATGAGAGTGAAGAAAATACCTACAACTCCAACGCGTCAACTCTACGTCTTACCATCACACGCTCGTCCTCAAAGCTCGATCCCCGGCAACGGCGCCAAAATTTGGTGTAGCTCAGTGATGAGTAGCACCTCCTTTAATGTCAATCCGGGAAGACGTGAGGATGGTATGAAGACCTCAAGCAAGTGGCGGCACAAGTGCATGAGTGAGAAGCACACAAACATGCACACACATACACACACACGCGCACACACGGCAAGACAAAGAGGGAGAATCAATGGAGTTCTTAGATTACTTTCAAAAAAGCTCTTACAAGTTTGTTTCAATTACAATCTAGCCCCAAAAATGAGCTCTCTAGCTCCTTTTATAGTTTGTGACTAGCTTTGGCCCTGTTCAGACCTAGTGTCCGGCCTAGTTAAAAATTAGGTTCCAGGGCTTATTTGAGGGCTCAAACGAGATCTAAAAAATATGAAAATTGGCAGGTAGATACTTCTAAAGCTCCTCAAGCTCAAGGACTCCTTGGCTTGCACAAAATGGAGCTACAAAAAGATGAAATGGTATTTACAATGGTGTTTAGTGATGAGAATCACTTTTAATTGGTGTAGAGGTTTTGAAAAATTAAAGTTGCCTTAGTGCTAAATCTGCGTGAATGCTCATACGTACTTCTTCCTGAAGAAAATTATTGGCCTATTTGCCAGATCTTTGTTGACTCCCTTGTCTGCTTGTGCCTTCTCTCCCTTCTGACTCTCTTCTCTGACTGCCATGCCTCGTTAGTCCTTCAGTCCCTTGTCCGCTGCTAACACAAACTCAACCAAAGTCCTGTTCCTCCTTTCTGCTACACCATTTTGTTGTGGTGTATACCTACAAGTTATTTCTCTCTTAATACCTGCATTCCAAAGATAATCATTGAACTCTTGGGAGAAGTATTCTCCCCCTCCATCAGACCTCAGTCTTTTAAGCTTTTGACATGTGACTCTCTTTGCATATGCATGAAAATGCTTGAAAGCTCCAAACACTTCTGATCTTTCCTTCAAAACATATAATGTTATCCATCTTGTAGCATCATCAATGAAAAGAACATAATACCTTGAGCCACTGATAGATCCTTCTTTTGTTGGTCCTCATACATCTGTATGAATGAGCTCAAGTAATCCATCATGTTTGAATCCTTTCTTTTGAAATGGTAACCTGTGTGCTTTTCCCATTTGACATGCTTCACATTTATAAACCATATGTTGACTCTGTACGTTTGGTAATCCTAGTACAGACTGGTTAGAAACCATAGCTTTAATTCCTCTTTCATTGAAGTGACCTAATCTCTTATGCCAGAGATCAAGTTCCGTAATCACTCCTTCACCATGTGTGAGCAAAGCTTGACCATTGTTTCCCTGCACTCTTAAAGTAAAGAGTCTACCTTCTTTCTTACCACAGACAATCTGATTATATCCATTCTTTGGATCTTCAACAAATACTCCTTCATTTGTAAACCTGACTTGAAAACCTTTTTCAACTATCTGTCCCACACTAATCAAGTTTTTAGGTATTGTCGGAACATACAAAACATTAGTTAGCAAATCTGCTCCACTCTTGCATTTCACTTTTCCAATTGAATGTACAGTATGTCTTGTATTATCTCCTGTTTGAACACTATGACTAGAAATGCCTTTTTCCAATTCTGACATCAATTCTATGTTTCTTGACAAATGATTAGAACATCCAGAGTCAATGTAAAATACCTTTAGATCTTCTTTATCTGATGTGCTGATTGACTTCATCATCAATGATGTATGACTTTCATTCTATGTGTCATTTGCATAATTGTAGTAGGTGGTGTTGTAGGATTGATTCTGTCCCCAACTTCTTCCTCCACCTCTACCATAGCCTCCTCTTTGATTTTGTCTACCTCTTTGAAAATTACTTTGATATCTTCCACCTCGACCTCTGCTATTGTTGTTTTGATCCTGGTTTGATCCTTGTTGGTTGTGCCAACATTCATAAGCCAAATGATTACTCAATCCACAAATCCAGCAAGCCTTCTTGTTGTTATTTTGATTACCTCTTCCTCTTCCAAAACCTCTTGGTCTTCCTCTGCCAGTGCCTTTACCTCTTGCATAATAAACTTGAGAACTTGACTCCTCTTCATCCTTTGCTTTACCTTTATCTCCTTTCTTCTTATTCTTCATGTACATTGCAAAACTTTGTCCTTTATCTCCATCTCCCTTCAAGTCTTGCTCATATGTGAGCATCAAACCAAGTAATTGATTCAAATCTGGAACATAATGATTTAATGAAAGTTCAGTTGATAAGACAAAAGGTTTCCACCTTTCATCCCCTCTCAAACCTGCAAGTAGTTGAACAATCAATCTGTGATCTTCAACATCTTCATCTATGGATCCAAGACTATCTGCTAGATCCTTCATCTTAGTGACATAATCCCTAATACTTTGACTTGGCTTCTTCTTGAATGTTGTAAACTCTGACCATAGACTTGCTTTCCTTGCTTTAGTAGTGCTTTGGAAATGATACTCCAATGCATTCCATATATCTTCAGATGATTCCAATCCTCTGATGTGTGGTAGCAAATGATCTGAGATTGTGTTGTAGATGTATGCCTTTGCACTTGCATCCTTCTTCTACCAATGCTTTAAAGCATCAAGTTCTTCTTTCTTTGGTCGGCTTTTGTCTTCAAATACTGGCTTCTCTTCTTCACCTATTACATATATCATGAGATCCTTACTCATAAGTAAGGCTTCCATTCTCATTACCCATGCGGGGTAATTATCTCTGTCCAGTTTATCAATGGAGATATGATCTTCCATACTCCTTCTCTTCTGCTGCAACCTGTGAGCTTAAAGGATAAAGGATAATACCTTTTGAAGTTCCTTGTGTATGAGGATACTTCGAAAGTAATCTTTTGATGCCTTGTGTCTTCAAATGCTTCACCTTTCAAACTTTAATGAAAAACTTTTCAAAAACTTCTCGTACCTTTGTCGCCTTTTGCTCTTTAGGACCTTTTTGCTCTGATACCACTTGTTGATGTGTAAAACACCACAAGAAGTGAGCTAATATGACACTATAACACCTCTATGGTCACCATTAACTCATTGCCACTCCAAACTTTGAGAAATGATAGCCGAAACCAAGAACTTCGCTTCTTCATATTTTTCTAGTCACTAAAATGACATACCTTCAGTATTTTTCTAATTTCGCTTAGCTCAAATATTATTTCTCCAAGATCTTTTATAGGCTGAAACTAGAAGAGTAGAGCTTTTTAACAAGCTATCATATGCATGAAACGGATCTCTAGAACTCATGTTATGGCCTTCACAAGATGACTATGTATAACTACCAAAATTGGAAATTCTTCCTGTTTTAGTAAAAAGCGCCTATCTAAAAATGGAATTCAATGCCTAGCATCGACCTGCAACGAGAATTCGATGCCGGGCATTGACTTGGGGTGTTTTTAGCCACTTTTTAGTAGGGATTTGATGCCAGGCATCGACTTCCCGCATAAAACTTGAAGCTTTCAGATACCAAAACAATAGGTGACTTCATGCACACTTAGAATATGACTTCTCAACTGGAATTCGATGCCAGGCATCGAATTGCTTCAACAACATCATGATTTTCGAACACTTCAGCACTGAATGAGAAAGATAAATGAAAATATGACTTATCAACAGAGATTCGATGTCAGGCATCGAGTTGCTTGGAAAACTTGATCTTTTGAACTCATCACATAGTAGGTAATCATGGAGATGATGAAGAGAGGCTCATACACAGAACTTTACTTAGTTCTTCTCATAACTATAAAAAACTCAGAAGTTTTACAGATGCTTTCTCACTCAGAGAAGCCCGACTATACTCAGTCATACAAAATGAACTCCTTCTCACATTCTATCACTCTCTTCCACTTCTTCTCTCTCTCCGCGTCAGTTGATACAAACTAACTTATATAGATTTTCTCATTCTTGTGATTTTTTAAAAACTTCTAGAACTAAAGTGAACTAACTTTACAAATATAATACACTTTTGAATTTGTCCCTTCACATAGGCATGTGGTTTTCTTCTAAAGCTTTGACCTTCAAATATATGTCCAATTAGTGATTGTTTCTCCAAAAAATGTAAAGCCTTAAGCTTAGTTCCTTTTTCAATCTCAACTGAAGCAAGACATTTTCTAAAAATAAGGGAATACCTCATCCTTTGATTTGATAGGATATACCCAAACTTTTCTAGTAGCATCATCTATGAAACTGACAAAGTAAAGAGAACCATCTAACAAACTTGTGGGCATAAGACCACACACATCTGTATGAATGAGATCTAAAGGCTGAATTGAAGAGTCAATGTGCATTTTATGCACATTCCTAGTTTGATTTACATATTCACAATGGTCAAAAAATGAAAAATTAGAGAAAGATAACACAAGTAAGTAGCTAGAATGAAAAAGATTTTCCATTCCAGTACGAGATATATGGCCCAAAGGACCATGCCAAATACAAGTTGTAGACTATTCAGTAACAACTAACAAGTGCTCTTTCTATGATACAAATAAAGGATAAAGTAAGCCAACTTTGCTTCCTTTTGCAATAACCATATTTTCCTTTGATATGTGAAAAGATTGAGCATAGGCACCACCTTGTAAACAAGGTCATCAAGTTGACCAACTGACATCAAACTGCATGATAACTGAGGTACATGACATACATTATGCATGGTAAATTTTGAACCATCAATGAACTGCACAACCACATCTCTAATCCTGACAATGTCACACTGATAAGAGTCACCAAGTCTCACAAAACCAAGAGACTCTGCTACATAAGTAGAGAACCATTCTCTATGTGGTATCACATTGTAAGAAGCACCAAAATCTAGCACCCATGTGTGGGAAAGAGAATTAGCCGTAAGAGCCTTAGTAGGCATAGTATTGTCAAGTGTCAACACATTAGCATCATCAAAAATAACATTGATTTCTTTAATCTTCACAGTTGAAGTAGATGGTGTAGGTAGTTGTTTAACATGCCCATCAACATTCTGTCCTTTACCTTAGCATTCTTTAATGCATAACAATTTTTCTTCATGTGTCCTTTTTTAGTTCTAATGTTACTTTATTTCCATATAATCATTTAAGGCAAGTCTTGGGAACTAGAAAAATCATTTTTATAATAAAAAAATTAGTACAATATAGGGCCCTCATTATATATTTATACACTTTAGCAGCCTTCTATTTGATATTGATTCATAAAAACACTAAAATGGTTTGTGTTTTATTTCAAAACCCCTCATATAGTAGCATAAAGATATGCTACATGTCTTTGAACCAATAATTTTGTATGCATCTCACATACCACTAAAAATCTCAATATTTCATTGAATGGCCATAATCCTCTCTATCGAGAATAAAAATTCATCCTAAAAAATTAGGTTTTCTAAATGATATAAGGTATATATTATGAATCAAAATAATTCTATAAACATTATAAACTATTTTATATAGAAAAAACTAGCATGTTAACTTTAATCATATACCATAGGCAATATTTCCTCGTAAAATTACCTTTTCTTAGCGTAGAAAAAGTGGTATTGTTTAACTTGAAGAAACGACATAGAAATTCGACTCCTAAGGTTGTCAAAAAAATATTTCTAGTTGTAATAATATAAAATAGTATTTTGATAACAAAAACAAACTAGCAAAATTTAGATGATCAAAGCTTGCATGCCAAATCTTTGCATCTGAGATAGCCTCAGAATCATGTATTACACATGCTAAATCATTCATAGAGTTTTCATAGTCTATGAGCTTATATAGCCCACGACATAAAATGCCAAAAGCAATGATAACATCACCATTTGAGGGATCATGGACTATACATCTATCATCAACAAATCTGACAACCAAATCAATTTTGGCTAATGTCAAAATTGACAATAGATTTTTCTTGATCCTTGGTACAAACAGGGCATCTGACAATGTAAAAGAACTACCATCAATAGTAGTCAGAATGATCGTACCAGCTCCCATTACAGGATAAGAGGAATTATTGGCACATGTGAGAGTATTCCTTGTAGGGGCAGGCTCAAGTGAACTGAAGAAAGTGTGCTACAAGGTAATATGTTCGGTTTCCCTACTATCAAAGTACCAAACATCTGAGGCTGCTGCAGACATACACTGATCACGAAAAGATGGGTCAAAACTGTAAATATTAGTAAATGCTCATTCTTCATTTTGCACAAGATTAGTACACTTTGTTTCAGGTGTAGAGGCCTCTGCAACCACCATTCCAACCTCTTTCTTCTTTGTCTCCTTTGCAGCTAGTTTTGCACAACTCTTTATGACATGATCATTTCCTTTACCGTACTTGCAAAACAATTTTTGCTTTTCTAATTTCTTCTCATCTTTTTCTTCCTTCTTTGACTATGTGGCATTAGCAGATTTTTGCTTGCTAGTAGATGAGCTCCATTTTCCCTTAACCTTCTGACTAGCTAAGAAAGCTTGATCTACAACACACATGATCAACCTCTTCTGCCTAGATTGATCTTCTTGCAACATAAACACTTCAAACTTTTCTTTCAATGGATACACCCATGCATGCCTCGAAAAATCATCAATAAAAGTCACGAAGTAAAGGTAGTTCCCAAAAGAGGGTGCCTGCATAGGACCACATACATCACTATGAGCAAGCTACAATTTTTGAGTAGTTGGAATTCAATCATCTTTTGGAATGAGGAATGCTCCATTTTGTCCAAAATACAACTTTTACAAACATTTTTACCAAGTGCCTCAAGTTTGGGTAGAGAGGACATCGCTTTAGACCTGTGCAGGTGGAGCAAACTAGCAAAATTTAGATGACCAAAGCTTGCATGCCAAAGCTTTGCATCTAAGATAGCCTCATAATCATGTATTACACATGCGGAATCATTCATAGATTTTTCATAGTCTATGAGCTTATATAGCCCACGACATAAAATGCCAAAAGCAATAATAACATCACCATTTGAGGGATCATGGACTATACATCTATCATCAACAAATCTGACAACCAAATCAATTTTGGCTAATGCCAAAATTGACAATAGATTTTTCTTGATCCTTGGTACAAACAGGGCATCTGACAATGTAAAAGAACTACCATCAATAGTAGTCAGAATGATCGTACCAACTCCCATTATAGGATAAGAGGAATTATTGGCACATGTGAGAGTATTCCCTGTAGGGGCAGGCTCAAGTGAACTGAAGAAAGTGTGCTACAAGGTAATATGTTTGGTTTCCCTACTATCAAAGTACCAAACATTTGAGGCTGCTGCAAACATACACTGATCATGAAAAGATGGGTCAAAATTGTAAATATTAGTAAATGCTCATTCTTCATTCTGCACAAGATTAGTACACTTTGTTTCAGGTGTAGAGGCCTCTACAACCACCATTCCAACCTCTTTCTTCTTTGTCTCTTTTACAGCCAGTTTTGGATAACTCTTTATGACATGATCATTTCCTTTACAGTACTTGCAAAATAGTTTTTGCTTTTTCGATTTCTTCTCATCTTTGTCTTCCTTCTTTGACTATGTGGCATTAGCAGATTTTTGCTTGCTAGTAGATGAGCTCCATTTTCACTTAACCTTCTGACTAGCTAAGCAAGCTTGATCTACAACACGCATGATCAACCTGTTCTGCCTAGATTGATCTTCTTGCAACAAAATAGATACTAACTCATCAAGTATTAAGCCATTTGGATTATCATTCATCATCAACCAAAGAAGAGAAGCAAAACTCTAATATGAATTTGGAAAGCCATTAAGAACTATCCGCATAAGTGAACTATCAGGTAAGACCATCACCAAAAATCATCTGCTCCTTTAAATCTTTGATCTTTGTCAAAAAATTGTCCATGGAATTTCCTTCATTCATGTGCTCACTCTCCAACTGTTTTCGGAGGTAAGCAATATGAGCCTCATTTCTTGCCTGGTATAAAGTGATAAGTGTATCCCAAGCATCCTTTGCTATTTTTGCAAGAGTGAATGTGAGGAATAATGGAATTTTTGATAGATAAAGCTATCAATGCATGTACCTGAGAATCTGTGCCATCCCAATGAAGTTGCTATGCAGTATTTGCAGTAGGAACCACGATACAAACAGGAATTTGAAGATGTTCATCATCAACACCATCTGCATCACCTTTGATAACTATATTTGTAGGTGTAATAGGATGTTTTTCAACACCCTAGACAATATTCCACATTCCTTTTGCAACCAATATATGATGCATCATACATGCCTATAATGCGTAATTAGTACCATCCAATCTATCCTCAACAACAAACATATGGAATACATCATTGCTTTTGGCCATGGCCATTGACTAAGATACCTTGATGCAAAAATATGATTGTATCTCAAAAAGTTGAGCAGAAGTACCCTGTCAAGCTCTGCTAGATCTGTAGCAAAATTTGAGATGCTTATACTAGCGAACTGAAACTTGTATATATCTTTGGCACAAAAAATGAAATTGCTTGCATAGGCACTACGATAGTGCATTTAGAGGTCGAAACAAGCTCATATCGTGATTTCAACACCACATAATGAAGTTATTTTGAAGCCTTAATCGTCTTGAGTATTCTCACCAATTTTCGTGTGATTCTAGGACTATGACCAGAGGGATGTTGATGACACCCTAGATGAAGCGACAACATACTCTGATACCGATTGTTGGAGTTTGAGATATGTGAAAGCTGTTGGTGCAAATTCCAAGCCCACACATTTGGCTTGAAGATCATAAACATATGAAGTTTCATGGAAACCATTGCTAGGAAGATTTTTTATCTTTACCATTTGTAAAAGTCATTTCTTTTGACTTGAGAATATTTGTAATCAACTACAAAAAACTCATGGAATTGTTAGTCAGAAAAGTAACTAATTCATTGAGGGAATATTTCCTAGATTGGAGGACTACTTTTAGAGAGAGCCAAAAGTTGAATTCAAATTCAAATTTGAATGAAGCTCTTATATAAAGTGACTTGAAAAAGTCACGGGTAGAGAGACCAATTCCCAAGTTCTTCATTGTCATTTTGTAAGAGTGTGAGGCATACATTCTAGCCTACACTAATCTCCATCATCAAGCTATGATTATCAAGCCTATGATCTTGTACAACTTTGCTCATTAATACAATACATCTACATTGTTCATCTATGATCTCTCTGTTATAGTCATTCATAACTATCAACTTGTGCTGCTCATATCTCAATCAATTCTCCACCATTTTTAATGATCTATAGCTTGTTGGAATCAGCTCCAAGTTATCTACGTGCTGACAAAATTTGAAGGAAATCCATTCAGCCAATTTGGAGAAAGATGCATCAAAGCACTCACTATTCAAACTCTGCAGAGGTCCTAAAAAATCGGGGGTAATGATTCAATTGCTAAATTGATTGCTCTGTGTGTAGTGCATCATTTAAAGTGATTCCACTTGGAATCATTAGCTTAATAAACTAATTAGATATCTCTAAAAGGAATGTTTCTAATTCCTACTCTACTAGTAGCACTGAGCATAACAAGCAATAGGTGGGTGATAAAAAATAGAAGGTTTTAATTGACATTCTATTTGGAACTAGTCTGTTTTGATTCAATCTTTTCAGACATCATTTGCAAAGTACATAGGCACTTGTATAGTGTCATTGGAAAGCTAAGAGGGTCCACAAATCAATTCTAAAGCTACAAGGGGCTGGTACTAAGCAGGATTTGGCAGTACCTACTCATTTCTTGGAGTGTCCATCCATCTATCCCAACAGTGGTATCATAGCAAAGCTAAGGTAAAATGGGAGATGGTTTTCCTTATTTCATTGATAAATTGGATAGAAACAACTATCAAGCATGGTCTTTGAGGATGAAGATATACTTACAAGGAAGCAGCCTCTATGGATACATCTCAAGAGATGAGGAGATATCCATATTCAGAAGGAAAGAACAACCTACAAGAGAGGAGCATGAAAGACTCAACACATGGTGCGCCAAGGATGCATTAGCAAGGTCCTACTTACTTAACTCAATCTCTATTTTCCTTCTTCCACATATTAGGAACTGTAAGACATCCCAAGAGATTTGGGAAACATTGTCTTCTTATTTCTCTTCCAACACAAGGGCTAGGAAGAACCAATTGTGGATTGATTTTAGCACTCAAAGAAAGCAACCTAAGAAAGGGATCTCAGAGTATGTGACCAAATTCAAAGATGTAGCAGATCGATTGGCAAGCATATGAGAAGAAATTGAAGAGGAGCAGATTGTAAGACAAGTAATCAATGGTATTAAAGCTGATGACAAATGGGAGAGCTTCACAACTGCCATGGACTTGTACATGGACATGCAGATTCCAGACCTTACCACACTCATGGGGAAATTATTTACCCATGAAGCCAAGCTCAACAAGAATGGAGATTCATCAAGAGGTAATAGCTCTTCTGCCCTATACACTGATAAAAGTAAGTCCAAAGAGAAAGGGAAGAATAAAAAGGTTGAAGATGAAGGAACTACCTCCCAAGCTAACTATGCAGGGAGAGGTAGAACCTCAAGAGGAAGGGGTAGAGGAGGTAAGCAAGGTAGGGGGAGACCTTATAACTCCTCACCATGCAATATTTGTGGATTATCAAATCATACTATAGATGAGTGTTTTTGGAACTTCAAGAATTAGAGAGGCAGAGGATATCAAAGAGGTGGATATACACAATCAAGAGGAAGATTCAATCATCATCAAGGATACAACAACAACTACAACAACAACTACAACAACAACTACAACAACAACTACAATAGCAACTACCAAGGAGCCTACAATTCAAGGAAGGATTACAATATCTACACAGAGGAGCAAGAAGATTCTCTTCTAATTATGAACCTGACTTCAAAACCAGGTATAAATGATGACCATCTCTTCTACATTGACTCAGGATGCTCAAACCATGTGGCAGGCAATGTAGCTCTTCTCTCTGACCTTGAGGAACCAAAGGGTAAGCATGAGATACAAACAGGTGATGACACCAAGCACTCAGTGATTAAA
This sequence comes from Ceratopteris richardii, assembly GCA_020310875.1. NCBI lineage: Eukaryota > Viridiplantae > Streptophyta > Polypodiopsida > Polypodiales > Pteridaceae > Ceratopteris > Ceratopteris richardii. The sequence goes on along the minus strand of CM035414.1, from coordinate 87,922,255 downwards.
GTAGGAAATGTTAAGACCTCAGATGGAAACAAGAATTTGTTGAGCAAGGTTTTATATGTACCTACAATTACCAAGAATTTAATGAGTGTTGGACAAATTGTGGAAAAGGGTTTGTAGGTTAGATTCAACCAATATGGAGCATTTGTGGAGGATCCCCAACATGGGTTCAAAAGGATAGCCAAAGGAGAAAAGACAGGTAGATTATTCACTTTTAAACTTGAGGATACAAGGAACATTGCACTCTATAGTTATAAAGATCAAACATTATCAGAGCTTGGCATAAGAGATTAGGGCATGTTGGTGAAAGAACCTTGAAACAAATCTGTAGAGAGCAATGTGTGCTTGGGATACCTAATGTATCCAAGAAACACATGATTTATAAGTGTGGTGCTTGACAGTTTGGAAAATCTCACAGGTTACCCTTCTCAAGGAAAGGCTACATGCATGAGGACTACCTAGAGCTTGTCCATACAGATGTATGGGGACCAAGCAAGGATCCCTCAATCTTTGGATCAAGGTATTATGTATCTTTCATTGATGATTAGAGTAGGTGGACTGTATTGTACTTTATGAAGCACAAAGATGAAGTATTCAGTTGCTTAAAAAAGCATCTTGCACTTGTTGAAAACCAAACAGGGAGAAACCTAAAGAGACTAAGATCAGATGGAGGAGGTGAGTACTTCTCAAATAAGTTTGATATATTCTTGCAAGATAGAGGAATCAAGAGAGAAATCGCAACAAGGTATACCCCTGAGCAAAATGGGGTGGCAGAGAGGAGAAATAAATTAATTGTTGAAACAGCTAGGTCAATGTTAAATGAGAAAAAAATACCTAAGTACTTGTGGGCAAAGAGTGTATCTATTGCCATTTACCTTGTAAACAGGTTGCCATCCAAATCTCTTGATGGGATGATCCCATATGAAGCATGGCATGGTAGAAGACCTTCACTTGATCATTGCAGGAGCTTTGGATGTGTAGCTTATGTGCATATCCCTTCTCAGAGAAGAGGTAAGCTAGACCCTAAGGCAAGGAAGTGCATCTTCATAGGGTATGATCTAAATCAGAAATGATATAGGTTCTACAATCCTTCAAACAAGGGATTCATGGTCAGTAGAGATGTTGTCTTTGATGAGAATGACTCTTGCTTTGATAGTGAATGCAGGAAAGTAAAACTACCTTATGACTTGGAAGAGGAGTTTCCAAGCCTCACTAAGGAGGAGTGTGTTGACCTAAGTACCAACTTAGGGACTTGTGGAGAAAGAGACTATACCTCAATCCCCTTCAAGTGCATATAGTGGGGATTCACGCTTTAATTATCAATCCGATGAGTATACAAACCTAGCCGAGTGTGTGAGGACATGCAATCAAGTGATGATAAATGCAAATGAACTACTCAAAGAGTGCAATCAAGGCAAAGACTAATCCAAACAAGCTTCAACTGTTGGTCATGGTGTCACGATACTTGGTGCAGCAGCCGTCAGTATTTTGGACTTTTCTCTCAGCTCCGAACTCCAAATATAGCGAATAGCATATGCATTTCGAAGCTCTCGAGAAGACGCATCCAATGGCAGTGCAAAACCACTCAATTCTGACACTCCTACTTCAAGTTATGAGCAAAATACTGAGTCGCGGGAAAACCTTCCTACACTTCAGCACTTTCTACACTTCGCACACACCTTAACTACAGCAAACAAACACTTTCATGGATGGGCAACACTTCCTAACACTCTTTCCAAGCAATACACATGCACACAAGCTCACCGAGAAGAAGATATAGAGTGAAGAAGACACAAATTCGAATTTCTGTGCTCTCTATTTTCACAATGGCAAAAAGTCCTTACAAATAGTCACAAATTGACTTATATACTTGTGCCCTAAAAATGGTCCTTTCACACAAGAGACCGGCACTTTATTCACTAAAAGACTAATTTCCTACTATTTTACATGGGTAAGTTTCTAATCTTCTGTGGGGATGCATCTAGAGGACTCCTCTAGTGCATTTACAATGGAAAATATATTACAAGAGTGGTTATGATACAAAGATGTGATGTCCAAATCAGAAAAATTTTGGGGTCCGCCTTTTTCTCTGCTTTGTGTTCTCTTTGGCTCTGCAACACTCTCCCCCTCTTCGTCTCTATCGTCCCTTGACAGGCTTTACTTCTTGTCTTCAGTTTGTTGTCTGCACGCAACCCTTGCTCAATTCTACCTGTTTATAAAACAGGTGTTCAGTTTTGACGGCCTCTTCTTAATTCTTGTTTTACATTCTCTGGGCCTGATGCATTCGTTTTGCTTGTTCTTTTCTTTTGCTCGCCCGCAACCCTTGGAGTTTGACTGACTACCTGATAGTCGTAGTCTAATTCACCTATAACCTCATTAATTCTGGGTTGTTTTGTTAAGTCGGGTTGCCACGCACGCCACCAGTGGAAGATATGAAGGTAAGGTGCTACAGTCTTCGATCTGGACCTGCCAAAGATCAAGAGGTTGTAACACCCTTTTAGGGTGCGTCCTTTCCTTGGTGTGTGCGCCCCTGCGGAGCTCTGTGCAGAGATGGGTGTTGCGCCCCTGCGGGGCTTCTTGCAGAGATATTTCTTCAGATATTCCTTTTTAGTGAAGCTGCTTCTTTCGTTGTCTTCTTCTTTTCTTCCTTTTACTTGATTCTCCCTCAACACTGCCCCCCTCCTGGACTCTGTCGTCCCTGACAGGCTTTGATAAGCGATGGGCATATGTTTTATATACTTTTTGCTCTGTATCATTTAGCAGATTGGCTTCACGTATCATTAGTTGTTTCCATTGTTCTGCCTTCACACCGTCATTGGGTGGCTGTCTATGATTTGCGAAGAAGCTAAGTTCGTATGCCACTAATCTGGCATTTAAATTAGACGACATCTTCAAAAAGACTTCTGAATCAATCTCAAAAAATCCTGTAAAGAACGCTTCTTTGAAAGTTTGCATATATACACTTGGCAAGAACATCAATCTAGAATAATAAGCCATTATTGTCGGTCGGCTAGGCATAACCGATAGATCAAAAATGAGGATTTCCGTGCCCTGATTAATTATGATGAAATTCAAAAAAGTGTAGGCCACATGCTTGAAGACCTTGAGTACCGTGAGTATCATGCTAAGTATTTTATTGGTCATTTTGACAGTTAAGTCAGGCACTGTCGCATAATTCTGCAACCAAAATTTGATGGTTTTGACCATATAATCCTTCGTTGGCAAGTAATTATGTGGCGGGCTCAGAAGCATAGGATAATTCAGCCACTGTTTATTTATAGCACAGTTTCTTTGCAAGTCCAAAAATTCTCTAGTCTCTTTTCTGCGTGGTATAGGACAAAATGAAGGGTTTACCTGTAATAAATATGGTGCTGCTTGCCAATGCACCCGTAGTGTTGGATGTTTCTCCAAAAATTTTCTTCTCCAAATAGGTTGTGCAGCTTCGAATTCTTCTTGACTGTAGTCAAATGTGTCATGTTTAAAATTTAGCTACTCATCTGGACTCTTCTTTGTGATCTTCTTTATATATTGTCTTGTTTTCTCTTTCAATAATCCGTACGGAATATTGAAAGGCTTCATGATCTTGTCCAAGTCTTTACCTTTGATCTTGGCCTCTTTCATTACCTTAATGACTTCATTTTCAAAATTCTCCGTCAATCGGGACACCACTAGTGCCCGTTCCTTCTGACTTATTTCTGTAGTGTATGGCATTGGATGATCATCATGTATATCCGCCATCTGCTCATGTATTGGAGAATTATAGATCGGCTGAGATAGAGGACTTACCTCTACCTCGTCAGTAGGATTTTCCTTAGCTGGCACTACTGGTGTCTCGATCACTGCATTCTGATTGATTTGGAATTCTAATTGCTTTATACGTTCAGTTTTCTCTTTGTTTTCTTGCATGGCTGTGCTGAGTGCTTCCTTTGCTGCAAGCAATTCATTACCAATTTCGGCCACATTGTCCATGTTTTCATTGTAGCTTGCTGCAAGTCTCCCATGTGCTGTATTCAACTGCTTTTGTAGTTCATTGATTTCTTGAATGTACTTCCGTTCCGATTCTTCTCTCATTGTGCGCTCTTGTCTCAACAATTCTGCATGTTGTGCTAGCTGATCTCTTAATTCTTTTTCTTTGGTTTCGGATGATTCCTGTTGCTCAATAGGTTGATCATATAATAATGACTTCATCAATTCCTTATTTCTGCTTCGCAAGGTGTCATTCTCTTCCATGTACAACCTTAGTTGTGTCTCAAGTAAAGTGCTTCGAGACTTCATTCTTTCTTTGTCAGCTTCGCTTGCATCATGCAATCTCTGTAATTCAGCGAGCTGCGCTTGCAGTTGGTGATGCTGAGTGATTAATGTGTCATATTGTGTTTTTGTTTCAAACAACTCGGTGCTTTTTGCTGATATCTCTTTTTGAGCCTGAATTAATTGCAATGACAATTGTTCGCTCATTATCTGGAATTGATTTTTGTCTCGCATGGCTCTATCATAGTCTGCATCTATGTCCATCATTTGCTGTTGTGTATCCATGGCTGTCTGAATCATCTGCTTGACTACAGGCTTCAGTTGAGAGACATCCACATTAAGCCATGTTTTTGGGATACTCGGTTCTTCACCGGTCGTGACATCTTTGCCCTGAGTCACATGTAATGTAGTGTCATGGGGCTGCCTAATCTGAAGCTGGATCCTTGGCTCAGCCACCATGTTTGCTTTATTTCCTTGAGGTGTATCATCTGGTACCTCAATCACAATTTGTTCTTTATTTTGTAGTACTTCCGAATCTATGTTCACTGGAGTTTGGATTTCCTCTTTGATAGGTGGTTTTACATATGTAACACTGGTTGGAGCTTCCTTGATGCTTATCTTTGTAGTATCATTCAATTGAATGACATGCTCAGGTTTATTAGAATCTTCCACTCTCTTTTCCTTTTCTTTGTGGTTGTCCGGCGTCACTCCAACTTGATTGATTTCATTCCATTCTTCTTCTTGAGTTTCGGTTCTTATATCAGTGTCCAGAGTGTCTTTTTCAGGACTGGATTCTGTATTGGAACTAGAATCATCTATGCCCAGTTCTTTATATCTTTCAGGCTGTCTCGGGGTTTGTGCTTGACTTCGTGCTTGTGTATCTTGACTTGCTTGCCTATAGTGATGACCTTGGACATTTAAATTTACTTGCCCTTGCATGTACTGATGTGTCTCTTCGAGGGCAGCAGAGAGATCTCTCTTTGTAATAGGTATTTGAGCCGTCGTGATTTTGGGTAATAGATGTGTCCTCTTTGATTGAGGTGTCGCTTGAGCTTCTTCCTCTCGTAGACGCTTCGTACCCCTCATGGGTTTTGGTGAGCTGGTTCCTTCCTCTTCCATAACCACCGTTATCTTCTTTTTCTTGGGGATTGTCGCGGATTTAGCATATCGGGCTAGCCCTTCTGATGTCGGCATCTCCCGTAGGCAATTTTTCATATCGAGAGCCTCGTATATGAGTAATGTCAAGGCAGAACTGCCATTTAAAAATTTCTTCTGGCTCCATTTCTTTTGGGCTTCAAACATTCTTTCTTGGACATAACCAGTCAGATTCACTTTGTTTCCAACTTGTCTCATGGCATGAGATAGTAGTTGTACTACGATCTTTTGTGGTGCAGTGTATCGATGCATACTTGGGAAACAGAAATGTTGGTGTACCAGACGAACAGCTTCTTCAATATCAGTCCTATTGATATCCAAAAATGACCTCTTCTTAGGATCATGACATTCTTCTTTGACATTAGTGATTCCGTCCTGATTCCATCCAAAGGCTCTGCTGATTAGTTCATGTGTGAATTGAATAGTTTTCCACGTCCCTACTTTATCCAATACTCGTGCTTCTGGAACTGATATCTTTGTTGCTGCAGGCTACAGTGTATTCATGACTTGTGTACACCTTTGAAAATCTGGTATATAAATTGGCAATTTAAGAAACGCTTCTAGGCCTGCCTGTTTCCATACCTCCTTGATATGCGGTAATCCTTGTATTATAGTTTTGAACTCCTGCGACATGATAGGAAAATAGTGATCCCTATCCATGATCTTGATAGTTGCCATGAAAATGAGGTCTGACACTGGTTGGTCATCTCGAAACCAATGGCCTCTTGCTTTCGTGATTGATTCCAGTGGAAGAAGCTGGACCTCTTCCTCTTGCGTAGCTTCGGAATTAGTAGATGCCATCTGCACTCAATATAGAGTATGAATTAGTGGCCATACATTATCAGGAATCCTCCTTTATTTGTTTGTCATAAGCTCGACATTGCTCCGAGTGAATGGTGTCGTCCCTTTCCCGTGGGTGTGAGAAAGGTAATACCTGGATTTTTTCCAACAATTTTTACAGATTTTTTATGTTTTTATCTGAAAAGAAAAACAGAAAAGTTAGGTCATAGCCGAAGCGGTTATTATCTTTAGAGTGATTTTCATAATGTATGTACAAGTGCTCTCCTATTTCCCAAGAGGAAAATGTGCTCGACTATCCTGAAATAGAAGGGATATGTGCCGAATGCTTGGCCTTGTAATGTGGCCCTATCATGCATACTTTGGGTCCTGACAACTCCATATGTGTGCAATTGGAAGTAGTTGGTTGATGCATGCAGGTTGTTGTACTTTCGGTACCCAAATCTGCTTCATTCTGTTGGGATGTAGTGTATTCTCCACCTTTTTGATGAATGTGGTTCTTCTCCTGTAGTACGTCTGCTCTATCTGTTTTGTGAATCTCGGGTTGGCTTGTGTTGCGTTTGCAGACTCCTTCTTTTTCTTGTTGCTATTCTTCTTTGGCTGTTTTGCCCTAAGACCATATTGGTTCTTCTTATGCTGAGGTTCATTGTTTCGGTTTAGTGTTTTTGGAGCACATGATTTAGGAATCCATATTTGTACTCGATCCGGTTGGGTGGCTACTACTTTCTTTGGAATCCATATTCTAGCAATTCGTTGTTGACTTTGGCGTTCCGATTAAATTGTTTTCCTATTTGATTGGTTGCTCTGATGTCGATCGTGCTTCTGTCGTCGAAGATACTCCTTCGCTTGATCCTTCCTTATCCACGCTTGGTTGGTGTATGGAATAGGGTATATTTTAATAGGTACAGATTTTGGATTATTTAGAGGACTAGACTCTCTTGTGCATGGTGCTTCACTGAGGTTGGCTTCAGATTGATTGACACTCTTGTGACTTGCTAGACTAGAAGATGGAATGCAAGCAGAATTTGTTGTGTCCTCACATGAAGTACTTGACGAAGGGGTTTCTATAGTACTATTGAGAATGCAGTCATGACTGTGTTCAATAGAGTGAATTTTTGGCTCTACGCTTGCGGCTTTGATTGGTCGTTCGTCTAGCAAACTGAATACCTCACGATGCCCTATCCTGGCTGAGATGTATCCTAAAGCCAATTGAACGGTCACCTCATATTTGTAAATCCAGTCTTGACCTAACACAACATCTTCGAGTAAATCTTGATCACGACACACTATTAGCTTATGTTCCATAGTGTTGTTGCCAAGATGCAGAGGTAAGGTAATTTCACCTATGCATTGAGTAATTGTTCCTCCTATTCCTATCAACTGTGCCATCGATGGACGTAATTCTTCCTTGAGTTTCTGGGTCAAAGAAAGTTTGATATAGCTTATGGAAGCTCCTGTATCAATGAGAGCATCCACCAAGTGGTATTCCGTTTTACCTGCTCCCAAATTTAAATATGGTTGTGTTCTCTGTGAACCTAGGCTTTGAGTGGCTCTAAAATTAGCCATTGGGATGAGTTCTTCTCCTAGTCGATATCTCTCATCTCTCTCTCTCATCCACTCTTTCCGTTTCTTTATTCGTTCTAGTGCTTCCTGTCTCGCTTCTTCTCGTATCCTTTCCTCTTCGATGCGTCTATTCTTGCCCTTGATTAATCGTGACATTGTTTCTTCAGTCAACGGTTCTAGATATTTTTTCACTCGACATCCACTGATATAGTTTGGTAATACTTCTCCATCTAAGGTTGCTAAACTGATGGCTCCACTTGTAGATATACGATTAATGATTAATGGGCCATATCCTCTCTTCTGCAACTTCTTAGCGTGTTGTTTCAACGTATATACCAAGACTAAGTCTCCTTCCTTCAAATTTTTGTCCTTAATGTGAGCATCAAAGTATGCTTTATGTCGCCTTTTAGCAGCATAAATGCCTGCTACTGCCTGTAACCTAGTTTCGTGAAGCTTTTCTATTTGATCCAATTGAGCTGATAGTTCATGTCCCGTCCACTCATAAGTGGTTGCTACTCTGAGAGTGGGAATTAAGAAATCAATTGGCAAAATAGCATTTTGTCCATATACTAAGTTAAAAGGAGTAGTGCCTATGGCAGTTTTGTAGGCTACCCGAAAGGCCCATAAAGCATGATGTAATTGCTTATCCCAATCAGATCTACCATCGTTAACAATTTTTGTGAGAACTGTACACAAAATTTTATTTGAACTTTCGGCTTGTCCATTGGCTTGTGGGTGATAAGGAGCTGATTTCTTATGAATTACCAGGAATTCATTCAGAAAGGCTTCTATAACTTCATTCACAAAGTGTGTACCTCTATCGCTCACAAGTTCTATAGGTAGTCCAAATCTAGTGAAAACGTTCTCAAAGAGAAACTTGGCTGTAGTTTTTGCGTCATTTTTCTTGGTTGCTTTGGCTTCCACCCATTTGGTCAGATAGTCCGTGGCTACAATTATGTATTCGGCATGGGATCCTTTCGCTGGTGGACTAATCGGTCCTATGAAGTCTATTCCCCATTTCGTGAAAGCTATGGCACTCATCATGGGTCTCAGTGGCATCTCATCTCTTCTAATTGGATATTTTGTTCATTGACAGGTATCACATCGTTGCACATATGTCATGGCATCTTGATGTAGAGTTGGCCACCACATTCCAGCAAAGAGGATCATTTTTGTTGTTTTATCTGCAGAGAAGTGCCCTCCTGTAGCTCCTGTATGTGCCATCTCTAAAACAGAAAGATATTTGTCTTCATGAATGCACAAACGTAATTGATTGTCTCTCCCTTGCTTGAAAAGTTGTTTTCCTATAATGGCATAATCCTTACTCTGTTCTACAAGTGCACGTTTCCTTGCTATAGTGGCTCCTTCTGGATATCCTTGGGTCTTTAAGAACTTTACCAGAGGCATGCTCCATCTCGGTGCTACTGTGGAATAGCATAAAGTTGAGTTCTCTTCTGGATTTTGTTCTTGACAAATTTGGCAAGCTGATACATAGTTATGTGTGTCTCTCTGCATGGTTGGCCAATATATGCCTAACATCTTCAGAGTTTGCCATGTTCCGTTTGCATTCAAATGAGTTTTCCATTGATTCACATGTGCTTTCTGAAGCCACATTTCCTGTTCCTCCTCTTCAACGCATCTCATTAACAATCCACTTGAATCTTGGTGATACAAACTTCCTGCAATGATATGAAGGTTTTTAGTCTTCCACAAGTCCTGGGTTCGGTTTGGTGTGATCCCCTCTTTAGGTCCATGTGTAAGTATAGGGATCAACTTTTCTGCTCATTGGGGACATACCTCCAGTTAAAAAGGTACGTATCTGGCAGATCATCTGGTACTCCTATGGGTGGTTCTCCATGGGTCATTCTTGATAAGTGATCTGCTCTTATGTGGGTATTTCCTTTCTTGACTACTACCTCAAAATCAAATTCCATTAGCAATAAAAACCATCGTACTAGTCTTCCTGTATTGCAAGGTTTATTGACTAAGTACAGTAGGGCTCGATGATCAATGAAGAATTTGAATTTGTTTGCCAACAGGCAATGTCTGAACTTTTTGACTGCGTACACCATCCCTAGGCCTTCTCTCTCAGTGGTGGTATAATTGCGTTCTGCTTGATTTAATTGTCTACTGGCATAGGCTATTGGGTGGTCTAGTTTTCCTGTATCGGCAGGTTGAGCTAAGATGCAACCAATGGCAAACTTGGAAGCATCCACATGAATGTGAAATGGCTTATTCCAGTTAGGTACTCGAAGGATTGGTGCTGAACTCAATCGATCCTTTAACTCATTGAAGGCTTTCTCACATTCTTCGGTCCAATTAAATTGAGTCAATAGTGCATAGAGAGGTCTAGCAATTATGGCGTACATGTGTATAAATCTTCGGTAATAACCACAGTGTCCCATAAATGCTTGAACTTCTTTTGCAGTCTTAGGTCTTGGTAAATCCAGAATTACTTTGATTTTGTCTTCATCAATTGAAATTCCATTTTTAGAGACAATATGTCCTAAGATTTTTCCTTGTCTAACCATGAAGACACACTTTTCTGGATTGAGGCATACTCGATATTGTCGACATTTGGCAAAGATCTTTTCTAGTTCAGGGATGTGCTCTAATCGTTTAGCTGAATAAGTACATAGATCGTCCACGTATACCTCCATACTCTTTCTCAGGAATTCCTTGAATACATGGCACATCAATCTTTGGAAGGTAGCTGGGGCATTAGCTAGACCAAAAGGCATGACTCTAAAGGCGTATACTCCCCATTCAGTTGCGAAAGCGGTTTTGTGTTGGTCCTCAGGAGCAATGGCTACCTGATTATACCCTGAAAAGCCATCCAAAAAACTATACACTTCCTTCCCTGCCACTCTTTCCAATAGATGATCCATAATTGGTAATGGGTAACTATCCCTTATGGTCGCGGAATTTACTTTCTTTAGATTGATGCATACCCTTAACTTCCCATTTTTTTTTGGTACTACCACCAAAGGTGACACCCATTCCGTGTGTTCAATCTCATATATGAATCCAGCATCTAACAACTTATCTATCTCCTCCTTTATCTTCGCTGAATACACGTCATTGTATGTGTATGGTCTCTGTTTAGAAGGTTTGGCTTCTGATGTCATGGGGATTCTATGGGCACATATAGATGGATCTACTCCCTTCAAGTCCTTATAGGTCCAGGCAAAGACATCCCGATAGTCCCTTATGAGGCGTATTAACTCTTGTTCTTCCTCCATTGAGACATCTTGTCCTATGAAAGTACATCGTTCTTCTCCTTCCTCTAAGGTTACTATTATCTTCTTGGTTTGCTCTTTATTGTCATAAGCTATTCCTGGCTGTGCTTCTCTTTTAGGCATTTGAATAGCAATTTTTCTCTCTTCTACTTCATATTTTTTGAAATGAGCTGGCACTTCAAACTGATCCTGTGGCTTGTTTTCTTCTCCTTCCGGCTCTTTCTCTAACTCCAGCTCTTCTTCCTGTGTATGTTCCTTGTTGTTTTCATTAACCGTGGTACCCATTATTTGATGTTCGTCCGCTGGTTCCATCGGTTCTGGCTCCATCTCAATGCTCTCATAGTCCTCCTTCCATTCTTTCTCTATCACTTCTCCTTCTTCAGCCTCCTGAAGGACTACTACATAGAGACTAACGTCATATCCTTCTTTGTCAATACATTCATTCATAGTTATCACTTCTTCGTTCACACATACATCGAGGGTCGCTAAAATCTCCATCCAACCATGAGGTTCAAACTCTTCATCCAGAAAGACTTGAGGCATGTAAGCTGGATCTTGCACAGACCTAGCTACACCTTGCCCTTGCTGCCATCCCTTTCTCCTATCCTCTTCCTTTTTGGCAGTTTGGCATATCCATAGGTGAGTGTCCTCGTTCATCCAAGATTGGTCACTAGAACCTATGCTGTGAATTGATTGCTCGTCTTCCTCCTTATGAATTTGATTCCATTGTAAGGGAGGAACATCTTGATATGTATAAGTGTGGAGATTTATTCTCGTGGTGGTTCCTTCATGTTGTAGATATACAGCATCTTTTCCCCAATCTTGCACAACTTTTAACTGTCTCATGAAAGGTCTTCCAAGTATCATTTCATAGTTGCTCGCCCTTTCAAATTGACATATTGCTAAGGTGTGTTCAAATTCGACTCCGCATGTGGTGAAAACTACTCGTTCCATTAATCCCAAGGGTCTTTCTGTGTGTCCGTCAGCCATTTGTATCTTCATACGTGTTGGTCTTAAAGCTGGTTTTCCCCATTTCTCCCAGATTTCTCTAGTGGCAATGCCTACACCAGCTCCTGAATCTAAGATGGCTTTGGTGGTATATCCCCTATAAGTAATTGGAAGGCAAGTGTTTCCTTCATCTCCCTCATTAAAATCTCCTACCTTATCCACTGGGATCTTCACTGTGTTTACTTCATCAGATATCTCTTTTTCGTCCGTCTTGTTCTTCAATTCACTGGTTAACTTCTCCTTTAAATGTGGATTAACCTTCAACAGTTCTTCCAATGTTAGGGTGCAAGGGATTTTGACCTTTCTAAGGTGTTGTATGATATCCAATGTTTGGACTGATGGGTTCGGTTCCTTTTTCCTTATTGAGGGGATACAATACAATTCTGAATTATGTTCGTACTCTCCTGTGTAATTGGGCAATTCCTTTACTCCCTCACCTCCTTTGTCACTAGGATCCATTGGTAAAATTTCTTCTGAATTTAATTCAGGTATTGAACCCTCTATTTCGTTTTCTGCTTCTAGTTCTTCAAAGGGTGGTTCAATTCCTTCCACTTTCTTCCATCTGTCTTCTTGGACTCTTGCCCACAAATTTTTAGGCCATTCCCCTTCTACTTCGGGAACAATGGATCCTTCCCTTTTATCCTCACAATCATTGCCATTCTGTGTCTTACTTACTTCGGGTTTTTCGTGGTCATGAATGATGACACATTCTTGGAATTCTCTTTCGGAAATTCGGGTATTGGGTAATGGCAACGCAGGTTTTTCTAGGGTCTGTTGAGCAACTTCTATTAATTTTTTGCAGATCTCCAACCTTTCTTTCTCTAGGTCACCTCTAGGATATTCTCTTTTATGTTGTTCTATGGTAGGTCCTCCTCTTATTCGTGCCTTGTATGCCTGAATCCACATGGCTAATTCTTCAGGCATGGGATCTGCGAAGACTGATCCAACCTCTTCTTTTTTATGCTTTTCATTTTTGTTTTCTTCTTCATTTTTCTGTTCCTCTTTTGGATTCTGTTTGTTCTTCTCATTTTCCTTCTTCTGCAGTAACTTCTTTTCTTTTATCCTATCTCTATGGTTCTTCCATCTTTGTGTTCTTTTACTTACAACACTTTTTTCAGGCTCTTCCGAGTCTTCAATTCTTTGAGGTGTGGGTGTATTCATCTCTAGGTCACTTTGATTGTGCTTTTTAGGTTTTTCTGGGGTCTCTCTAGCTTTGGCTCTTGTTATCGCCTTCAGTGGTACAGTGTATTCCTTATCGCTCCCTGACGATTCGATTACTTCTATCACATTGATTTGCACGTTGGATGTAACCTTGTTGGGGTTCTTGGGGCAATCTCTGAAAAGGTGTTCCTTACCATAATCACTACAGTAGCCTTCCCAGACTCGTTGTGGTGGTGGTGGGTTTGGCAATGTGCATTCTCTGATGTAGTGGTCATCTCCACATCTGTAGCATGGTCCTTTGGGTACAAGCGGTCTATTCATAGGTCGGGGTGGTATGGTTGCTCTAGGAGCTGTGTACATTAGTGACACAACATCCTGCTCATATCCGTATGAACTATCTGGTACTTCCATGCCATAGGCATATGGTTCGTACAGTTGTCCATATTCTATCATAGAGCTTCCATAATTGGGATATGCTCCTTGACTATGGTCGTAAGATGAGTCATATGGTTCATTACTAGCCAATGGTGTGGCTGGGACTATTGCTCTCTCTAGGTTTTCTTCAGGTTGAGCTATCTTGACTGGGACAACGTTCTGAGGATGGGGCGGTTGTTGTCCTAGTACTGGTTGTGGTTGGGTGTATCCTTGATACGCATATGGTCGTGGCACTGGTGCCTGCTGTTGATAGGTAGGGTACCTCCATGCTTCACCTCCTTGCTCTCTCTGGGGGTAAACATAAGGTCTCATGTATGGCTGTGCTAGTCTCGCTTGCCTATTGTAAGGGCAATTTTCTATACTGTGATTTGTATATTTTTGTTCTATACTGTAATATTGTAGAGGTCCTGGGACAGTGGGTCTGTTATAAGCATAAGCAGGTGTAGGGACTACTCCCCTAGTACACAAGTGAGAAGGATGATCACCTCCACACTGCATGCGTCTTCTAAGCATGGGCACTCTTAGAGGGTTACTGGGGTAGTTCCTCTGTCCTTGAACATTCAACTTCTTTGCTACCAAATCAGTTATTTCCTCTACATTGTTTTTACGGATCGATGTGCTACCGGCCGAATCTTCACTTTTCAAACTGCCTTGAGGTATTTTCAAATCTTCTGCTAGGTTGTCCTCTAGGTCTATACATTCCTTCATGCATTCTTGCAAAGTTTGAACTCTCTTTACATATACTAAAGATCTCAAAGATCCGTTCAACAATCCTTCCAAAAATAATGACACCATTTTATTTTGGGTAGGTCTCTCTTCTACTGGGCATCTGTCCACATACTGCTTGAATCTTCTTGCTGCCAATCTCACTGATTCGGTAGGGGCTTGCTTAAGGCTATGAATCAATGATGAGGAATTGTTTTTGATTCCAGACTTAGTGAATTCCTCAATCATTTCTTGATAGACTTGTTCCATGTTTTGAAAATTATTAGGGTCCAATGGCTGAAACCATGCTAACGCAGTGTCTGACAATGTAAGACCAAAGGACTCATATTGGATCAAGAAGTCTTCTACCTGTTCGGCTCTAATTACTTGTTTAAATTCGGCTATATGATTGTAAGGTTCACTAGAGTCATCATAGTGGTTTCTCATGCATTTGGCCACTTGAATTGGCCTTAATCTTCTTCCTACTTCGGGCGGTCTAGGCATTACTGGGAAAATTGGTCTTCCTATGGGTATGCCTGGTCCTCTTACTACCGGTGGTCGGACTGGAGCAGGAATTCCATGTCTTGGATCAACAGTTGGGTGAGGTCGGTAATTAGGATTATTTGCAGGCGTTGCAAACTGCACATGTGGTCTGACTGGGATTTGGGTTTGTTGTGTTTGTTGTGTTTGGCCCGACTGCTGATATGAATCATTCTGAGAGGTTCCAAGTGGGTTTCTCGAAGTGGTGGCTTGGTCCCTAGGGCGAAACACTGGAATATTCTGATATTTCAACTCAGCTCTTTCCAATTCTGTTAAGGGCCAATATCTTCTCTGATTTTTATCCAAATATGTGATGATGGTGGGGAAATCAGGATCTTGTAACTCATAGATGGTGACAGGATTAGGGGCAGCTTCCCAAATTGAAGAATGTGCTCTAAGAAGAGACTCCATCCCATTAATCAAGTATACATCCATTAGGGAGTCATCTTGGGGAATCAGGTCTCCTCTCCATATCCTAGCAACAGTGGATCTCCCTCTAGGTGTAGTTACTTGTTCTTCATTCCCTCCTCCATTTAAGTTTCAAGCATTATTTTCTTCACCATGTTCATTAATGCTTTCCGGGTGCTCCGTGACAACATACTGGATATCTCTTTTGTCCATATAAAATCCTCCTACATACTTGACTGCTGGCCTAGGCACTATGTAAGACTCTGAAGCCTTCTTTAATCTGGCCACTGATCTGTTTAGACCATCCAAATAAATAGGGATCTCATTTTGGTTGGTGTTCACATACTCCAAGGAGGTCCGGTACTCTCCTTCAATGATTGACATCATGCCAATCATGGGTACTGTGTTCTGCATATCCTCTAAAGCCATAGGAATTTCTTCCTCTGACTTGTTGGTGCAGACCAATCACCAATTGAAGTTTGGAAGACAAAAAGATGGAGATAAGATCAAGTCTTGAAGCAAAGAAGGTGGTTACATTCATAGGATGAATGATATGTACACATATGTACATTAGTGAAGACATAGATCACTTATACTTTTGTCTAGTTATAAGTTTGTACATATTTGCCTATAAATACTTTGGAAAAATGTCGGGGCAATAGAGGAGACAACAGGAGAGTATGAGAATAGTGCATTTGTAAGTTGTAAGACTCATTAGAGTTCATAGGAATGTGAAGAAGTCTCTCTCACAACTCAATTCTGATTTTCTGAGGAATAGAAGAAAAGTTGTGCCCGAAGTTTTCGTGTATTCTCCTTCTGTGGTAAAGCTTTTGTGGAATGCTTTTGTACAAGTCTAAGTCTAGAGTTGATAGATCTTTGTATAAAGTTTTAGCTTCCAATTGTGATCAGGCTAAGAGAATTGTGTGTAGGAACATTCATATGTAAAGAATGTTCACAGTCTCCTGAAACAGGCGCAGATTTTGAGTTCAATGAAATGAGTAGTGCTCAGTGCACAGTGTAAAGTTTTACACATACGATAGCTCAAAATCTAAGTTGAGAGATAAACTATCTACAACCAAAAGGATTTGATAAAACGGGTTCGACATTGTGAGAACTAAAGCTAAGAAGTTAGGGGTGTCCAAATCGACTTCTCAGAAATGCAGATTTAGACATAGGTAACTTGTGAAGTAGATTTCTCAAGATCTACTGAATCTTTTGGAGTGATTTGACTTGGAGGAGGTGCCCAATCTTTAGGCAACACCTTGTGCAAAGTTTCATCAAAAACTTTACACATTTACTCAGTCAATGAGAAAGATATATGCAGCAGACTTCCTGAGTAATTTCCTTCTTCACAGTTTGTTCAAGAATTTGATATTTGGTCATTGATTTCCTAAATTGGTGAAGGTTTTGACTTACTCTTGATATAGAGGTGTTCTAAGTTCAAGAGTAGCTTGTTCTTTTGGAGATTAACACTCTCCATCAGTGGTATCAGAGCAGGAAGCATCAGAATCAGGGAAAGGGAGACTCCGACTACTGCAGAAATACAAACTTTACATCTTGAAGGACCAAAAGGACAAAGATTGAAGAAAGCTTGAAGGAAGACACATTGAAGTTGTCAAAAGGATCAGAAGAAGTAATATTTGAAGTCAAGGTACATTTATTCTTCATAAAGTTTAAAGATCTGTTAATACAGGTGAAGGAAGATGGGAGATTCTCTTCAGATAAAGAAATTGGATAGAGAAAACTATCCTGCATGGTCAATGAGGATGGAAGCTCATCTAATGAGCAAAGATTTGATAGCTTACATTACAGGAGAAGAAGAAAAGCCACAATTCAGAGAGCCTAGTGTTCCAACTAGGGAAGAATTATCAGATTTGAAGAATTGGATGAAAAGAGATGCTCAAGCTAGGAGCATAATCTATATGGCAGTCAATGACTACTTGCTACCTCACATTAGAGGTCTTAAAAGTGCAAGTGAGATATGGAATGCTTTGGAGGAGCATTTCCAAAACACTACAAAGTCAAGAAAGGCATCTTTATGGGCAGAGCTTACTACTTTCAAGAAGAAGGCTTCACAATCAATATCTGATTATGTGACAAAGATGAAGGACATTGCAGATGCATTAGGAGCAGTGGATGAAGACATTGAAGAAGATAAATTGATAAGGCAAATTCTCACAGGACTAAGAGGTGATGAGAAGTGGAAGCCTTTTATTTTATCTACAGAACTTTCATTGGATCATTTCAATCCTGATTTGAATCAATTGTTAGGACATATGCTAACTTTTGAGAATGATATCAAAGGAGATGTTGACAAGAGTGCAGGTCATGCAATGTACTCTAAAGACAAGAAGAAAACTAACAAAGGAAAGCAACAAGCAAATGAAGAAGAAGGCACAACTAGTCAAGCCAACTTCCTAAGAGGAAGAGGAGGTGGCAAAGGTAGAGGAAGAGGCAGGAGTAATAAAGATGGATCCAAAGCTTGCTGGATTTGTGGTAAGACAAATCATTTAGCCAATGATTGTTGGCATAACACTCAAAGTAATGGAGGATACAATCAGAACTATAATTCAAGAGGAAGAGGTGGCAGAAATCAAAGAGGTAATTTCAGAGGTAGAGGTAGTAGGGGTTACTTTGGAAGAAATGCAGGTAGAGGTTTCCAAAGTCAACAATATAACAATACCTACTACAATTATGCTTCAGATCAGAAGGAAGATTCAACATTGATAATGAATGCAACTTGTGAAAGGCAGAATGAAGATCAAAGAGTCTTCTACATTGACTCAGGGTGTAGCAATCACCTGAGTGGTAATATAGCCTTGATGACTGATTTGGAGAATAAGGTATCTAATCATGTTGTTCAAACAGGTGACAACACAAAGCACAATGTGAAGTCAATTGGATCAGTGAGAGACAAGGATGGTAGCACCTTATTGAGTAAGGTCTTTTATGTTCCTACAATTCCTAAGAATTTGATAAGTGTAGGACAAATTGTGGAAAAAGGTTATGAAGTGAGGTTCACTAATGAAGGAGTTTTTGTGGAAGACCCTAGCAATGGGTATAAACAAATTATTTCAGGGAAGAAAGAAGGAAGATTGTTCACATTGAAGGTTCAAGGTAATGTTGGTCATGCCTTGTTCACTTATGGAGGACATAAGATCTCTGAGTTAGATCTTTGGCACACGAGACTTGGACATTTCAATGAAAGAGGTATTAAAGACATGATTAATAATGGTTCAGTGCTTGGATTGCCTAATGTTGCAGGTCAACATATGACATACAAATGTGAGGCATGTCAATTAGGTAAGGCTCATAAGCAACCCTATTCTAAGCATGGGTTTATGTATTCAGAGAAACTTGAATTGGTACACACAGATGTGTGGGGACCATCAAAGGACTTCAATATCAATGGCTCAAGGTATTATGTGATTTATGTTGATGATGCTACCAGATGGATCACTATCTATGTGATCAAAGATAAGTCAGAAGTATTCAATACTTTCAAACATTAT
This sequence comes from Ceratopteris richardii, assembly GCA_020310875.1. Lineage (NCBI taxonomy): Eukaryota > Viridiplantae > Streptophyta > Polypodiopsida > Polypodiales > Pteridaceae > Ceratopteris > Ceratopteris richardii. The sequence continues at coordinate 87,903,486 of CM035414.1, read as the reverse complement.
CATATGTATGCAGAGAGAATTACAGGACATAAGTTGAAGAGACTAAGGTCAGATGGAGGGGGAGAGTATTTCTCTAATGAGTTCAGTGATTACTTGTGGAATGCAGGTATAAAAAGGGAGGTTACTTGCAGGTACTCTCCTCAACAAAATGGTGTAGCAGAAAGGAGGAATAGGACTCTTGTTGAGTTTGCAAGATCCATGATGAAGGAGAAAAATTGCCCAAATTATTTGTGGGCTGAGGCTGTAAATACAGCTACTTATTTGGTCAATAGGCTACCTTGTAAAGCCTTGCAGGGTATGACACCATATGAGGCATGGTGGGGTAAGAGCATTGCAAAGTATTTGGATGTTTGGCCTATGCATATGTGCCATCACAATTAAGGGACAAATTGGAACCTAAAGCTGAAAAATATGTGTTTATTGGTTATGATGATAAGCAGATGGGATACAGGTTGTGGAATCCATCCACAAAACATTTTCTTGTATCAAAAGATGTTACATTTGATGAGCAAGGTACTTGGTATGCAGGTACTATCAATATTAATACAGATGATGAAGAAATTGTGAGCCAAAGGAAAGGTAAATCAAAGGTTCAGATATTTGATGAGCAAGAGAATAATGAAGTGCAGGTTGAAGTGGAAGAAACACCAAGATTTGATCCTGAATGTGAAGAACCAGAAACCTCAAGAAGTGGAGAACTTAGGAGGTCTACAAGGAATAAATGGCAACCTACAAGGAAGAATATGATGCATTAATGGAGAATCAAACATGGGATTTGGTTCCAAAACCAAATAGTCAGAAGATCATTGGATGCAAGTGGGTCTATAAGACAAAGAGATTTGCAGATGGAAGTGTGTCTAGGTACAAAGCTAGACTTGTTGTAAAAGGGTTTGCTCAGACATATGGTATTGACTATGATGAGACTTATAGTCCAGTGGCAAAGATGACAACCATCAGAACACTCATAGCAATTGCTGCATGCAAAGGTTGGAAATTATGTCAAGTAGATGTGAAGAATGCTTTTTTGAATGGTTATATTTCAGATGATGTTTTCATGGAGCAACCTCAAGGATTTAGAGATGGAAGATATCCAGATCATGTGTGTAAGCTCAAGAGAGCTTTATATGGCTTGAAGCAGGCCCCAAGGGCATGGAGCTATAGGCTTGTAAAGTTCTTAAAGGAACTTGGATTTCAAGTTTCAAAAGCAGATAGTAGCTTGCTTGTTAAAGCAAGTGATGATGGGTTTATTTACATGTGCATATATGTTGATGATATCATTCTTACAGGTACAGATGAGAAAGGCATTCAAAGCCTAAAGAAGCAAATGGAGAAAGAGTTCAAAATCAGTGACTTGGGAGATTTGTCATACTTCTTGGGCATGGAGATTTCATACACTCAACATGGAGTGTATGTGACTCAAGAGAGGTATTTGAAGAATTTGTTAACCAAGTTCAAAATGAATGATTGCAGAGTAGCACCTACTCCAATGGAGGTGAATCACAAATTAAGCAGATTTGGAGGTGAAGAGTTCAAGGACATGAAGCAATATCAGAGTTTGGTTGGTAGTCTTATCTATGCTACATTAACTAGACCTGATTTATCATATGCAGTTGGGGTTTTGTCTCAATTCATGCATTGTCCTAGGAAAGAGCATTGGATTGCAGGTCAAAGAGTGTTGAGATACATTAAGGGAACACTCAAAGAGGGTTTGTATTATGGTTTTACATCAGATACAAATATCAAAATATATAGTGATGCAAATTGGGCAGGTAATCCAGATGATAGAAGGTCAACCTATGGATACATGTGTTATGTGGGAGATAAGTTAATCTCCTTGTGCTCAAAGAAGCAACATACAGTTGCTTTGTCATCTACAGAAGCAGAGTACAAAGGCATGGTTGAAGCTGCAAAAGAAGTGATATGGATTAAGACTCTCATGAAGAGTTTTGACACTATACAGAGCATACCTATCATTTATGGTGATAACATGAGTTCATTATATCTAGCTGATAACCCTGTTTTTCATGCCAGGACCAAACACATTGAGATACAGTATCACTTTCTAAGAGAGAAGGTGATGGATAAGGAGATTGAAGTTATACATACTTCAACAAAAGATCGGATAGCTGATATGCTTACAAAAAGTTTAGATGGACCAAAATTACAGAAGTTCAAAGACATGGCAGGCATAAAGAAGATAAGAGAAACCTCAATTGATGATTGAGGGGGAGCTGTTGGTGCAGACCAATCACCAATTGAAGTTTGGAAGACAAAAAGATGGAGATAAGATCAAGTCTTGAAGCAAAGAAGGTGGTTACATTCATAGGATGAATGATATGTACACATATGTACATTAGTGAAGACATAGATCACTTATACTTTTGTCTAGTTATAAGTTTGTACATATTTGCCTATAAATACTTTGGAAAAATGTCGAGGCAATAGAGGAGACAACAGGAGAGTATGAGAATAGTGCATTTGTAAGTTGTAAGACTCATTAGAGTTCATAGGAATGTGAAGAAGTCTCTCTCACAACTCAATTCTGATTTTCTGAGGAATAGAAGAAAACTTGCACCCGAAGTTTTCGTGTCTTCTCCTTCTGTGGTAAATCTTTTGTGGAATGCTTTTGTACAAGTCTAAGTCTAGAGTTGATAGATCTTTGTATAAAGTTTTAGCTTCCAATTGTGATCAGGCTAAGAGAATTGTGTGTAGGAACATTCATATGTAAAGAATGTTCACAGTCTCCTGAAACAGGCGCAGATTTTGAGTTCAATGAAATGAGTAGTGCTCAGTGCACAGTGTAAAGTTTTACACATATGATAGCTCAAAATCTAAGTTGAGAGATAAGCTATCTACAGCCAAAAGGATTTGATAAAACGGGTTCAACATTGTGAGAACTAAAGCTAAGAAGTTAGGGGTGTCCAAATCGACTTCTCAGAAATGTAGATTTAGACATAGGTAACTTGTGAAGAAGATTTCTCAAGATCTACTGAATCTTTTGGAGTGATTTGACTTGGAGGAGGTGCGCAATCTTTAGGCGACACCTTGTGCAAAGTTTCATCAAAAACTTTACACATTTACTCAGTCAATGAGAAAAATATATGCAGCAGACTTCCTGAGTAATTTCCTTCTTCACAGTTTGTTCAAGAATTTGATATTTGGTCATTGATCTCTTAAATTGGTGAAGGTTTTGACTTACTCTTGATATAGAGGTGTTCTAAGTTCAAGAGTAGGTTGTTCTTTTGGAGATTAACACTCTCCATCATGACTCACTGGAGGTCTCTGAATAATGTGAACGGCTACTTGGTTCGGCTACGCTACCTACAGAAGAGATTATACTTCTTCGACTTCCTAAGGTTCTTCCGGATCTCAGGTTCATCCACTTCACAGCTCTGATCAGTCCTAGCTAACCTCTACCTTCTAGAACTGTTCACTATGGACTAAAATTCCAGAAAAATTTTGACTGGGATTTGACTGAAATTGAAGTCAAGTCACGATACTTGACTGCTAAGGTACACAATACACGATCTTTAGACCCAAACGATACACGATATTTGATCCCAAACGATATACGATCTCTAGATGCCCACGATACACGATACTTACACAATGCGATACACGATACTTCACAAGTATCGTGATCTTTGGACCACGATACACGATACCTGGGTTAAAACGATACTTGACACACGATACACGATCTTTGATGTGTATCCTGATCGCTCTGTAAACGATATACGATACTTGACTATCACAATACTCCAAAGAAACGATACTTGGACCAAACGATACACGATACTTCGAAAAAGATGATACACGATCGGTAACAAGTATCGCAATCTTCCTGAAACGATACACGATACTTCGGTAATAACGATACTCGATATTTGGTTCAAATGATACACGATACTTCTCAAGTATCGCGATCGATAGATCACGATACACGATACATGTTAGGTATCATGATCGTTCACAGCACGATACACGATCTTTGCTAAGTATCGCGATCCTTGGAACACGATACACAATACCTGGGAAATATTGGGATACTCAGCCACAGGAGATTCACGATACTTGCTAAGTATCGTGATACTCGACCGCGGGAGAAAGCGATACTTGACCCTTTGCCAAATTTTTGAGAGATTTTTTTAAGTTTTGATTCAATACACTTGTTCTACTAGTTCTTCTACCCTCTCTTAACTCTCTGTATCATTCAAATCACACCTTTTCAACCCCTGTAACTTCTAAACGATACCTGACGCAGATCGTTTGTTCTAAACATTGGATTTATAGGTAAGAGATCACAACACAACAGCGATGTACTCACCTTGGAGGCTATTCCAATTCCTTTATCACTTCCCCTTGCTCTGTGCAGCCCCAGATAGCCTTGTTGCTCAAACGCGATACTCGACAGTCACTCTCCATGATACTTGCTCAGAAACACAAGTGACTTACAAAATGACTCTTTTTGGCTTTTATACTTGGGATTTTCTTACTTAACAAAAAGAAAACTCTACAGAACAAAGACTGAATTCTACTCTAATGACTTGACCTATTCTCTCACTACTCCTACTCTACTCATTCCACTCACTTCCCTAGATTAACAACTCACTACACACACTTCAAGAATGAGAAGTAGCAAGTGCGGCTGAAAATGACTTACCAAAGAAGAGAAATTCACCACTCCTTCTCTTGCTTCAATGCAAAAAAGCTACTTACCATCACACGAATGCCTCGGTTTGATTCGACACTCCCCGGCAACGGCGCCAAAAAGTGTGTTGACATAAGTACCAACTTAGGGACTTGTGGAGAAACAGACTATACCTCAATCCCCTTCAAGTGCATATAGTGGGGATTCACGCTTTAATTATCAATCCGATGAGTATACAAACCTAGCCGAGTGTGTGAGGACATGCAATCAAGTGATGATCAATGCAAATGAACTACTCAAAGAGTGCAATCAAGGCAAAGACTAATCCAAACAAGCTTCAACTGTTGGTCATGGTGTCACGATACTTGGTGCAGTAACCATCAGTATTTTGGACTTTTCTCTCAGCTTCGAACTCCAAACATAGCAAATAGCATATGCGTTTCAAAGCTCTCAAGAAGACGCATCCGATGGCAGTGGTTTCACTTGATTTTGACACTCCTACTTCAAGTTATGAGCAAAATACTGAGTCACGGGAAAACCTTCCTACACTTCAGCACTTCCTACACTTCGCACACACCTTAACTACAGCAAACAAACACTTTCATGGATAGGCAACACTTCCTAACACTCTTTCCAAGCAATACACATGCACACAAGCTCACCGAGAAGAAGATACAGAGTGAAGAAGACACAAATTCGAATTTCTGTGCTCTCTATTCTCACAATGGCAAAAAGTCCTTACAAAGAGTCACAAATTGACTTATATACTTGTGCCCTAAAAATGGTCCTTTCACACAAGAGACCAGCACTTTATTCACTAAAAGACTAATTTCCTACTATTTTACATGGGTAAGTTTCTAATCTTCTGTGGGGATGCATCTAGAGGACTCCTCTAGTGCATTTACAATGGAAAATATATTACAAGAGTGGTTATGATACAAAGATGTGATGTCCAAATCAGAAAAATTTTGGGGCCCGCCTTTTTCTCTGCTTTGTGTTCTCTTTGGCTCTGCAACACTCTCCCCCTCTTCGTCTCTGTCGTCCCTTGACAGGCTTTACTTCTTGTCTTCAGTTTGTTGTCTGCACGCAACCCTTGCTCAATTCTACCTGTTTATAAAACAGGTGTTCAGTTTTGACAGCCTCTTCTTAATTCTTGTTTTACATTCTTTGGGCCTGATGCATTCGTTTTGCTTGTTCTTTTCTTTTGCTTGCCCGCAACCCTTGGAGTTTGACTGACTACTGTTGATATATTTAGGTAGTGATGTGTGTGAACACTCTAGGACCGCCGGGGCACTTTTTTCCCTCTTTAGGAGGTTTTTTCCCCCGGCTTGTATATACGCCTATTGCCCTAATGGACTACTTATCTTTGTACATTCTCTAGTAATACATTCAGTCTTGTGTGTTGTGCTCCAAGCTTCTTCTTCTTCCTTGTGCTGTTCGCGTGCTTCCGCAGACGTCTAACTCCAACAATTGGTATCAGAGCAGGTCGTTGCTTCTTCTAGGGCGTCGTCGACACTCCTCCGTTTGCAGTCTCAGATTCGCACAAAATTTGGTGAGCTCGTTTCGGCCTCCGAACTCACTATCGCAGTGCTTGTGCAGGCTATTTCGTCCTTTTGTGCCAAAGGTATATACCAGTTTCTGTTCGCCAGTTTAAGCGTCTCGAAGTCTGCTACAGGTCTAGCAGAACTCGTCTGGGCAGTTTTGTTCAACTTTTTGAGATACAGTCAATTTTCTGCATCAAGGTATTTTAGTCACCGGCCATGGCTGAAAGCAGTGATGTATTCCGTATGTTGGTTGTTGAGGATAAGTTGGATGGTACCAACTACCCATTATGGGCTTATATGATGCGACATGTACTGGTTGCAAAAGGATTGTGGAACATTGTGCAGGGTGTTGAAAGACGTCCTGTTACACCTGTAATGACAGGTACTGCAAATACAGGTGTTGGAGCTGATGAAGATGGTGTCGAAGATGATATTCCACAGATTCCTGTTCGTGCTGCTGTTTCTGTTGCACGTACTGCAGAGCAGATTCGTTGGGATGGCAGAGATGCCCAGGCACATGCATTGATAGCTTTGTCTGTCAAACGTGCCATTATTCCTCACATTCGCTCTTGCAGAACAGCAAAGGATGCTTGGGATACACTTACCACTTTGTACCAGGCTAGGAATGAGGCTCGTGTTGCTTACCTCCGAAAACAGTTGGAGAGTGAGCACATGAATGAAGGTGATTCGATGGACAGTTTTCTTACAAAGATCAAAGACCTAAAGGAACAATTGATTTCTGCTGATGAGGTTATACCAGATAGCTCACTTGTGCAGACCATTCTGAATGGCCTTCCTGATTCATATCAGAGTTTTGCCTCTACTCTTCGATTGATGATGAAAGGCAATCCGAATGCCTTATCATTTGAGGAATTAGTCTCTGTTCTGTTGCAGGAAGATCAGTCCAGGCAGAACAGGTCCATTATGCGTGTTGCAGATCAAGCTTTCCTGGCTAGTCAAAAGGGCAAAGGAAAATGGAGCTCTTCTACTAGTAAGCAGAAATCTACAAATGCTGCACAATCGAAGAACCAGGATAAAGATGAGAAGAAATCAGAAAAGCAGAAATTGTTCTGCAAGTACTATAAAGGAAATGATCATATTATAAAGAACTGTCCAAAACTGGCTGCTAAAGAGGCAAAGAAGAAAGAGGCTGGAATGGTTGTTGCAGAGGCCTCTACACCAAAAACAGAGTCTGCAAATCTTGTGCAGGAAGAAGAATGGGCGTTTACTACTGTCTGCAGTTTTGACCCATCTTCTCATGATCAGTGCATGTCTGCAGTAGACTCAGATGTTTGGTACTTTGACAGTGGGGCAACCAAACATATTACCTCGCAGCGCAGTTTCTTCTCTTCACTCGAGCCTGCCCCTACAGGGAATACTGTCACATGCGCCAATAACTCCTCTTATCCTGTTATGGGACTTGGTAAGATCATTCTAACTACTGCTGATGGTAGTTCTTTCACTTTGTCAGATGCTTTATTTGTGCCAGGGATCAAAAAGAACCTGTTATCAGTTTCTGCATTAGCCAAGATTGGCTTGGTTGTGAAATTCGTTGATGACAGGTGTACAGTCCATGATCTCTCAAATGGCGATGTGATTATTGCTTCTGGCATTTTATGTCTTGGGCTGTATAAGCTCATAGACTATGAAAAATCTGTGAATGATTCGGCATGTGAAGTTCATGATTCTCAGGCTATGTCAGATGCAAAGCTTTGGCATGCACGCTTTGGTCATCTGAATTTTGCTAGTTTGTTACGCCTGCAGAAATCTGAAATGGTGTCCTCTTTGCCCAAACTTGAGGCACCTGGAAAACATGTTTGCGAAGGCTGTATTTTGGGCAAAATGCAGCGTTCTTCCTTTCCAAAAGATGGTTCAGTTCGGGCTATGCAGAAATTGCAGCTTGTACATAGTGATGTCTGTGGTCCTATGCAGACACCCTCTTTTGGAAATTACCTTTACTTCGTGACTTTCATTGATGATTTTTCCAGGCATGCATGGGTATATCCACTCAAAGCAAAGTCCGAAGTGTTCATGTGCTTCAAACAATTTTTGGTTTTGGCTGAAAATCTGTCAGCATGTAAAATGGGCACCCTCCGTTCTGATCGAGGGGGGGAATATATGTCTTCAGATTTTAATGCATTTCTGGCTGAACGTGGGATAAAACACCAATGTACAGTGCCGTATACACCTCAACAGAATGGAGTTGCTGAACGAAAGAACAGGTCACTCATGGAGATGGTGAGGTGCATGGTCAAAAGTCAGGCTTTACCACATAGTTTCTGGCTTGAGGCTGTCATGTGTGCAGCATATGTACTGAACAGGTGTCCCACGAAAGCGTTGCAGTCTATCACTCCATATGAGGCTTGGCATGACCGCAAGCCATCTGTTGCTCATCTACGTGTTTTTGGTTGTTTGGCATATGCATTAGTGCCTGAACAACATCGCAGAAAATTGGATGATAAGGCAATAAAATGTATTTTTATTGGGTACAGTTCTGAAAGTAAAGGCTATCGTCTGTATCATCCACAAACTAAACGCATTCTGGTTAGCCGTGATATTGTCTTTGTGGAAGATGCTATTCAGCCATTGCTTTCATGTACTAAGGAGACATCTGTTAGCTCCAAAGACATGTATGATACTTTGATGCCTCTTTTTACAGGTGGACAGGCTAGCGCTGGTCCTAATGAGGCAACTTCTCAGCCTTTGCAGGTTTCATATGATGATGCAGATCATTCCATTTCTGATGCAGATTTACATGATGCACTTGTTGATGAGAGAGCTGATATTGAACAGGCAAAAACTATGCCAAAATGGCTGGTGCAGACTTTGCGTGACAGCAAATTAGATGCACCTTTGTCATATCGTACTCGTTCAGGCTCTCATAGTACCTCCTTTGCATCAGATTGCTATGCTATGGCTGCATCTAGTCTCTGTGATGAGAATGAGCCTGTTTCTTTTGATGAAGCACAAAATTCAGAAAATTGGATGGCTGCTATGCAATCTGAATATGATGCTATAATGAAGAATGGTACATGGTCTTTATGTGACTTGCCTCCTGGCAAGAAGGCCATTGCCACTAAGTGGGTATACAAGCTGAAGCGTAAACCTGATGGTACAGTTGACAGGTATAAGGCTAGGCTTGTTGCAAAGGGTTATGCGCAGGAAAGAGGCATTGATTTTGATGAGACCTTTGCACCTACATGCCTTTTGACTACTGTTCGGAGCATTTGTGCACTTGCAGCCCATCATGGTTGGAATGTACATCAGTTGGACATTAAAATAGCATTTCTGAATGGTGACTTGCATGAAGAAGTGTATGTTTTTCAGCCCCGTGGCTTTGTGCAGAAAGGGCATGAAAACCAGGTGTGCAGGTTAAAGAAGGCGTTATATGGTTTAAAGCAAGCACCACGTGCTTGGTATGAGAAAATACATGCCTATCTGATTGCACATGGTTTTAAGAACAGTCCAACTGAAAGCACCTTATATGTTAAGCATGCTAATGATGTGCTTTTGATCATTGTTGTCTATGTAGACGACATGCTGCTCACTGGTCCTCTTGAGAAGCATATTGCTGATTTCAAGGCTGATTTGCATGCCTCATTTGAGATGTCTGATTTGGGGCATTTGCATCACTATTTGGGCATTCAGTTTATGCAAGTTGATGGTGGAATGGCTTTGTGTCAAACGAAATATATTGACACATTATTGCAGCGTTTTGGCCTTGAAGACTATAAGCCTATTGCCACTCCTATGGAGACAGGTTTACGATTGAGTGTTCATGATGCTGGAGATGCATTTGATGCTGTTCTCTATCAGCAGGCTGTTGGATGCTTGATTTACTTATGCATTACTCGGCCAGATATTCAGTTTGCTGTCTCACAGATGAGCAGGTTTATGCATTGCCCAGGAGTCACGCATTGGAAAGCGGTTAAGCGCATCTTTCGCTACTTGAGTGGTACTCGGCTGCTTGGGTTGTTTTATCCCAAGGGGGGATCACTACCGCCAGATTTGCATGCTTTTTCTGACTCAGATTGGGCTGGTTGCTATGACACTCGTGTGTCCACTAGTGGTTTTTGCTTCATGCTTGGTAGCTCATGTATATCTTGGTTGAGCAAGAAGCAGCCTACTGTGGCCACTTCCAGTTGTGAGGCTGAGTATAGGGCAGCTTTCACATCGACTGTTGAGTGTGTGTGGCTCAGACGCCTTATGGCTGATTTGGGTGTTGGCCAGTCTTCTGCCACCACCATCTTCACTGACAGTCAGAGCACATTGGCAGTTGCGAGGAACCCTGTGTTCCATTATCGCACTAAGCACATTGAGGTGCATTATCACTATGTCAGGGAGAGGTTCTCTGCTGGGGAGATCAACTTGGCATATGTGCCCACGCACGAGAACATTGCAGACCTTTTCACGAAGGCTCTGCCTAGGGAGAAGTTTGAAGCTTTCCGCAAAGCTTTGGGCTTACTTCCTTTTGTGGAGTGATTTCCACATAGCTCGGCACTTCCTTATACATGAGTGCCAGCTCCTTGTTCACCGCATCACTCCCAGGGGGGATTTGTTGATATATTTAGGTAGTGATGTGTGTGAACACTCTAGGACCGCCGGGGATCTTTCTTCCCTCTTTAGGAGGTTTTTTCCCCCGGCTTGTATATACGCCTATTGCCCTAATGGACTACTTATCTTTGTACATTCTCTAGTAATACATTCAGTCTTGTGTGTTGTGCTCCAAGCTTCTTCTTCTTCCTTGTGTTGTTCGCGTGCTTCCGCAGACGTCTAACTCCAACAACTACCTGATAGTCGTAGTCTAATTCACCTATAACCTCATTAATTCTGGGTTGCTGTGTTAAGTCGGGTTGCCACGCACGCCACCAGTGGAAGGTATGAAGGTAAGGTGCTACAGTCTTCGATCTGGACCTGCCAAAGATCAAGAGGTTGTAACACCCTTTTGGGGTGCCTCCTTTCCTCGGTGTGTGCGCCCCTGCGGGGCTCTGTGCAGAGATGGGTGTTGCGCCCCTGCGGGGCTTCTTGCAGAGATATTTCTTCAAATATTCCTTTTTAGTGAAGCTGCTTCTTTCGTTGTCTTCTTCTTTTCTTCCTTTTACTTGATTCTCCCTCAACAAGGAGCCTACTCAGAATGGAGACATCAACTCAGATGATGAGGACATCATCAACTTAGAAGAGTTCAAGGCATGGAAGTCCAAAGGCAAAGTCAAGATGAAGAAGTTGGAGGATATACCTGAATCATCCAACCAAGCAATTAGAAGATCACAAAGGGAGAGCAAGAAGCCTATCAGATATGGGTATGACACTTCCCTAGTTACTAAGCACTCTGTTTATCTTGCAAAAGACTTGTCATTTGAAGAACCATCATCATATGAAGAAGCAAAGACCAAGGCAAAATGGAAAGAAGCTATGGATGAGGAAATTGAAGCACTCAAGGAGAGTGATACTTGGGAACTAGTACCAAAGAAGGAGTCTATGAAGGTAATTGGTTCTAGATGGATCTATAAAATCAAAAGGAATTCTGATGGATCAATAAGCATGTACAAAGCTAGACTTGTGGCTAAGAATTTTGCACAAACCCAAGGAATTGATTATGAAGAAACCTTCTCACATGTGGCCAAAATACCAACCATCAAGGTATTGGTAAGTGTGGCTACATCAAAGAATTGGAATATGTACCAGTTGGATGTAAAAAATGCATTTCTAAATGGCTGGATTTCAAAGGAGGTGTACATGTCTCAACCTCCTGGCTATGAAGACCCAAACAAGGTAACATATGTATGTGAATTGAACAAAGATCTTTATGGATTGAAGAAGGCACCTAGGGCATGGAATCATAGGTTGTCTACATACCTTCAAGATCAAGGTTTTATCATGAGTAAAGCATATACTTCTTTGTTCATCAAGAGAAGTAATTCAGAGGTAATATACCTATGTGTATATGTTGATGATATCATACTTACAGGTAATGATGCTAATGGCATCAAGCAAATCAAGAATCAGATGATGAAGGAGTTCAAAATTAGTGACCCCGGATCACTAAAATATTTTCTTGGACTTGAGTTAGTCTATGCTAACTCTAGAATTTATATTACTCAGAGAAAGTATATACAAGATATGTTGAAGAAGTTTCATTTGCAGGATGCCAAAGTTGCTAGTACTCCAATGGAGGTAAACCTAAAGTTAAGTGCTCATGAAGGTGATGTACTTGAGAACATTGCAGGTTACCAAAGCATAGTGGGAAGCTTGAACTATGCTACATTGACAAGGAATGATATTTCTTATGGAATAAGTGTTCTAAGTCAGTTTATGCACAAGCCTAGGGCACCTCACTTGGAGGCTTCCAAAAGGATTTTGAAGTACCTTAAGGGCACTCAGAATCATGGGTTGTACTTCCCTTATACATCAGACTTGGACATCAAGATATATTCAGATGCAGATTGGGCAGGATGCAAAGATGATAGAAGGAGTACCTCAGGATACCTATCCTTTGCAGGTAATAAGCCTATATCATGGTCTTCGAAGAAGCAACCTATTGTTGATTTATCTTCTACAGAGGTAGAGTATAGAGGATTGGCCAATGCTACTCAAGAGGCCATATGGATCAGATTGTTGTATACAGAATTAGGTTTGCATACTACCTCTCCAATGATTTTTGGAGACAATACCAGCTCACTACATCTTGTAGCTAATCCTATTTAGCATGCTAGGACCAAGCTTATAGAGGTCCACTATCATTATGTGAGAGAAAATCTGTTGAGCAAGGATATTCAGTTGGCATATGTATCAACTAATATGCAATGTGCAGACTTGTTGACTAAAGCACTAGATGGTACAAAACTTTGCGGGTTTAAATCAATGATTGGATTGCAGGTTATTCATGAATATTGAAGATGAAGACCAAGCCAAAATGTTTGGCTTGAGGGGGAGTTGTTGGAGCAAAGTCCAAGCCCACACATTTGGCTTGAAGATCATAAACATATGAAGTTTCATGGAAACCATTGCTAGGAAGATTTTTTATCTTTACCATTTGTAAAAGTCATTTCGTTTGACTTGAGAATATTTGTAATCACCTACCAAAAACTCGTGGACTTGTTAGTTAAAAAAGTAACTACTTCATTGAGGGAATATTTCCTAGATTGAAGGACTACTTTTAGAGAGCCAAAAGTTGAATTCAAATTCAAATTTGAATGAAGCTCTTATATAAAGTGACTTGAAAAAGTCACGGGTAGAGAGACCAATTCCCGAGTTCTTCATTGTCATTTTGTAAGAGTGTGAGGCATAGATTCTAGCCTACACTACTCTCCATCATCAAGCTGTGATTATCAAGCCTATGGTCTTGTACAACATTGTTCATTAATACAATACATCTACATTGTTCATCTATGATCTCTCTATTATATTCATTCATAATTGTAAACTTGAACTGCTCATATCTCAATAAATTCTTCACCATTTTCAATGATCTATAGCTTGTTGGAATCCCCTCTAAGTTATCTACGTGCTGCCAAATTTTGAAGGAAACCCATTCAGCCAATTTGAAGAAAAGCGCATCAAAGCACTCACTAGCCAAACTCTATAGAGGTCCAAAAAAATCGGGGGTAATGATTCAATTGCTAAATTGATTGCTCTGTGTGTAGTGAATCATTTCAAGTGATTCTACTTGGAATCATTAGCTTACTAAGCTAATTAGATACTTCTAAAAGGAATTTTTCTAATTCCTATTGTAGTGGTAGCACTGAGCATAACAAGCAGCAGGTGTGTGATCAAAAATAGAAGGTTTTCATTGATCCTTCTATTTGGAAGTAGTCTGTTTTGATTCAATCTTTTCATACATCATATCCAAAGTACATAGGCACTTGTATAGTGTCATTGGTAAGACGGCCCACAACACAACTCTGAAGCTACAAGGAGCTGGTACTAAGCAGGATTGGCAGTACCTACTCATTTCTTGGAGTATCCATCCATCTATCCCAACAAAAGCACATGAAGAGCACAAGGAAGAAGAAGAAGCTTGGAGCACAACACACAAATACTGAATGTATTACCAAGACAATGTACAAAGATTAGTGACCCGTTAAGGTTATAGGCATATATACAAGTTGAGGAAAAAACTCCTAAAGAGGGAAAAAAGTGCCACCGCGGTCATAATGTGTTCAGACACATCACTACCAAAATATATCAACACAAAGTACTCAACCAAAGATCCAAGTTGAAGTTTTAGTCCACCCATCTACACTTTAGAGGGGGACACAATTATTTATAAGCAAAACTCAAAATCAAGTACTTCTCATGAATCTAGGAGATCTCAACAGCTCATTGAGAAGCAGCAACATGAACAAATCCCACTATGTTAATTATGCACTTATGCACCAATTTGATCAAATTTTAGAGACTTCCAACTTTAGAGAAGGTCAAGGTCAACTTGAGTGGGAAGAAGAAATGCAAAAAAAAAATGCATGCAATTGAAAAGAGTGACATTTGTACTTGTTCCAAAGCCTTCAAATCATCAAGTTATTGGAGTTAAGTGGCTATATGAAGTACAAACGACATATTACTTTGGATAAGTGTAAAGAAAGACTTGTAGCTAAGGGTTATAAGCAAAAGCATGGCATTGATTATGAAGAAACCTTTGCCTCTATTACAAGGTTTACAACTATAAGAGTTATTCTTGCCTTAAGTGCACACTTCAAATGGCCCATTTACCAACTCAATGTCAAAATTTCTTTCCTCAATGGTGATCTTTATTGGAGTTCAATGTCTATGCAAGCACACGAACAACACAAGGAAGAAGAAGAAGCTTGGAGCACAAAACAACACTAAATGAATTACCAAACGAATGTACAAAGATAAGTGACATGTTATGGTTATAGAAATATACACAAGCTAAGAAAAAAAACCTCATATACAGGGAAAAAAGGTGCCTCGATGGGCCTAGGTGTGTTCACACACATCACTGTTGAGATATATCAACAAATACCCCCTCAGAGTGATGTGGTGAATAAGCAGTTGGCACTCATGTATAAGGTAGTGCCAAGCTATGTGGATAGATATCAATCCGCAAAAGGAAGTAATCCCAAAGCTTTGTGGAAAGCTTCAAACTTCTCCCTAGGCAGAGCCTTTGTGAAAAGGTCTTCAATGTTTTCCTGTGTGAGCACATATGCCAAATTGATATTTTCAGTAGACAACCTCTCCTTGACATAATGATAATGCACCTCAATGTGCTTTGTGCAAGCATGGAACATATGGTTCCTCACAACTACCAATGTTCTCTAATTGTCAGTGAAGATGGTGGTGGTAGAAGACTGACCAATACCCAAATTAGCCAAAAGGTGTCTGAGCCACACACACTCAATAGTTGTTGTGAAAGCTTCCCTATACTCAGCCTCACAACTAGAAGTGGCCATAGTAGGCTTCTTCTTGCTCAACCAAGATATGCATCAGCTACCAAGCATGAAGCAAAAACCATTAGTGGAGAGACAAGCACTACAAGGAATACACGCGCATAGAGATGATTAAGGTGACAGTTTCTTCGCTATAAAATTGTAAAAAGCATCACAAGAAGCATCCAGTGCCGATCGTTGGTTAAACGATGAGCAATACAACATTTTTATCAATGTGTGGCACGACGGTATGTGCCACACTCACATTGAGGGTCACTAAAGGGACGATTTAAAAAGTGTCGCATAAGTGATGCTAATTTGCATTGCATAAGTGACGGTATTTAACGTCGCTTATGTGATGCCAATTGCATTGGCTTTTACAACACCTTACCATCGCTTGCACAATGGCTTTTTGATGAAAAAATTAAAACGTTGGAGGCTCTTCGATCGGCATCTTCACGCATCTGATCAAAGAGCTCTGCAATGTTCACAATTGTGCTATGGTTACGAGCTGAAACAATTGCTTACAGAATTGTTGTTTTGTCTAATCTATATCTTATTGTCTCTCTCTGTCTCTGTTTCTCTCTTTCTACCTCTTTCTCTCTTTGAATTCTCTCTCTCTCTCTCTCACACTCTCTCTCTCTCTCTCTCTCTCTCTCTCTCTCTCTCTCTCTCTCTCTCTCTCTCTCTCTCTCTCTCTCTCTCTCTCTCTCTCTCTCTCTCTCTCTCTCTTTGTATTGCAGGTTATTCAAGAAGCTAACCAATCAAAAAATATGGCTAACTATTGTAAGTACAATTTCCATTCTTTGTATATCATTTGAATTGTGTTATTTTCATTAGTTAGACTTATTGATATGCACATATACACTTATACATGATCAAGATGCATGTTCACACATATACACATATACACATATACACATATACACATATACACATATACACATGCACATACACACACATACATGTGCACATACACTTACACATACACACACATACACATGCATATGCACAAACATTTCTACAACCACATAAAAAGACTTGCATGCATGCATTATTGCATATATACATACACATACACACATTAACATATACTTAAATACATGTATATGCACATCCACATGCATGCACATTCACATGCATGCACATGGATGCAAATGGAAATGCATCCACATGCACGTGCATGTTTCATACATATACACATGCATATACATACACTTGTATATGTTTATACACATACACATACATATGCACATATGTATATATACACATAGATACACATATATACACATATATACACATATATATGCACATACGTACACACACATATACACATACACACACACATGCACATACATACATATACACATATACATGCACATACACATATACACATACACTTACACATATACATGCACATACATATACACACACTACACATGCACATGCACATACACATATACACACATATACACTTACACATGCACATACATATATATACACACACATACACATGCACATGCACATACACATACATACACATATACACTTACACATGCACATGCACATACATGCATATACACATATACATATGTACATACGTTCATATATACACACATATACATGCACATGGATACACACACATATTACACATATATACATGCACATACATATATACATACATACATACATACATACATATACACACATACACATCCACATGCACATACACATGCACATGCACATACACATACATACGCATACATACGCATATACACTTACACATACACATGCACATACATGCATATACACATATACATATGCACATACATACATGTGCATATATACATAGATACATACATATACATGCATATAGACATATTTACAGATATAGATATATACCTACATGTGCATATATACATTTTATATACACACAAGCACACATAAATATGAAGGAATTATAGAATTAAAGTACTAAAACACATGCTTAATATAAACAATAATAACAATCAATAGAACAAAAATTTTCATTATTGAATACCATACACACAATTCAAAACATAACTAAAATGAATAATATATAGATTATATATATATATATATATATATATATATATATATATATATATATATATATATATATATATATATATATATATATATATATATGTGTGTGTGTGTGTGTGTATATATATATATATCAATGTAAATACATATCCAATTATAATCAAGAATCTTAATCATCATCATCATGATCATCATCATCAGCATCATGATCATCCTCATTCTCATCCTCATAATCATGATCATCCGCATGATCTGATGTATCTGTATGAGCACCCTATGATGATCGAGATCATCCCTCCTGTGTATGTCTCTCCACCTCATCCATATCTGCCTCTCCATAATACTCCTGTATTACATATAACAAACATAAATAAATAAAACAATTAAAACATCCATAAAAATAAAATAATTATATAAAATTTAATAATACTCACAAATGCATTTGGATGATCTCGCATATACTCACTCAAATGTTGATATTCAGAATGTGTAGCATACTCGATCTCGTGTTTTGTAGGATATCGGCCATAATCCTTTCGCTGCATTGAAACAAATAAAAAAGATTAGTTTCTTGCATTTTAACTAAAATAAAAAATATACTCACAATAACACATGTACTTACAAATGTAGCTACAAAACCATGATGGCCTATTTGGCCTAGGTGCCATGTGTGGCCCGACTCATCTCTCTTCTTTGCAGCAGCCTGTTTATTTAAAGAAAAAAGAAATACATCAATTAATAATAAAATATACGAGAATTATAAATATAAACTATTAATTTGTATACCTTCTGTTGAGGAAATGACTCCTGAAGACATCACTATCTACCAAAAAACTACCACATCTCAGATGGTATGTTAGGTCACCTCTTATTTTTTTCCACCATACAATATCTCCTGTTAATTTAATCTCAAACAAAAAAAAGGGATCAGAATACATACAACATATATACACACGCATACACATACACATACCCACATACACATATACATGCAAACATATACACATACATATATGAATACATATACAGATATACATACATATAACATAAACACACATATACATATCCACATATATACATACACACATACACATGCATGCATATACACTCATTCATACAAAATACATGCATTTATCCCACTATAATGTGTATTTGTGTATATGTGAATATGTGTGTATGTGTAAATGTCTATATGTGAATATGTGTGTATGTGTAAATATGTATATCTAAATGTTTATGTATGTAAATAATCAGATTATTAATATCGAATACCATTATTTGTAGATTCCGATCAATCAGATGGAACTCCACCACCGACTCCTAATCGTGCAAGGACTATATACTGTAAGTATATCAAACTTTTAATTTTAAATATATTTGATAGATACATAACTGATATATTTTTTTATTTCTTGTTATAATCAGATTTTGATCAATCAATGGGCACTCCACCACCTCCTACCCATGCAAGGACTTCACATGTGTCCTCCGATAGGAATTATGATGAATTTTTCTATCAAGAGCATATTATATGTTGGTGTAACTCTTTTTGTAGCACGTATCAAAGACCACAATTGGAATGTATTGAACATGAGGTAGAGTATGGTACTTTTGAGCGTGCACCACCACCTGTTCAAGGTGATAATGCTTGGGTATGTATTTTTTCTATAAATTAATGTCATTATTTTATTAAAAAACCATATACAAAATCAAATTACTGTTGATATACAGGAATACTTGCTCGATGATGATGATGATAATAATTCTCATACTCATAATGTTAATATACCTCATACACATCATGGGCTTTCTGTTCATCAATTACAAGCAGAGGTTTCTAGAAATCCTCTACCTCCTGGTTTAGAGACTGAAACGGATAGAGATTATCCATTACCAACTTGTGATCTTTCTCTAGTATAGACATATGATAGAAGAAGATATGGAGGATGGAATAGAGGACCACTTCCTTTAGATGGAGAGGTTTTCAACTTTTGGGTAATCGCTATATGATTGCTCCATCCATTATTACTAATGCTAGTCATGGTCTCTTTATTGTAGAGGGTTTGTATGTGCCTCCGAACTCTGAAGTCACTCTTATGTCATTTTGTGGTCCTATATATGGATGGGGAGATTGGCATCGACTTGCACGTTATGTTCAAAGCATGAGTACTTATGGAATATGTTTGAATGCAGCATCCCTTAATAGTAGAAGGATTTCACATGCAGAAAATGAAAGATTATATATTGATGGAAGACCTTACATGCATGGAAATATAGCAGGTTTAATAAATAGTAATCGAGGGTTAGATAATAGTTCAAGGACTAATTGCACATTTGAGGAGCATGAAAATTGTCATGAATCACCATACATGAGTAGAGATGTATCAAGATACATAGTTGTCAATGTTATTACTAAATTACATGCTGGTTATTAGTGAATTATGGATGGCGTAGACCTCCAAGAGTACCTTTTAGCTAGAGAGAGAATGAAAAATTCCTATCCATATTTAATCATTTATGTATTTAATTTTATGTTTAAAGTTTACTTTTTATTCATTTATGGAATACTAATGATTTTTATTCATGTGTGTAGATTCCAATGTATGATGTTAATGATATTCCTCCACACCATTCACAATTGCCAGTAAAACCTCATTTATCAGAAGCTTCTATGAGGAGGCTATGCAAAAGTGATCCTGTGGAATATGCAAGGTTGAAAGATCTATATTCTAAAAAAGATAAAGTACAAGATTTGTGCGACAATGATGAAGATGATGGCATGGTAGATTTTATTGAGGACTGATATCAAAATGACAGTGAGAGCATTGATATTTCTAAAAATGAGAAATATCTTTGAGAGGAATGTCTAAAGCATGTATATGAAGGAAGTCATTTGACACCACTAAGTGTGAGCTTACTTAGTCTCAATCTTCAAAATCATTTTGGATGGAGTAATGTGTCTGTTTCGGCACTATTAAGGTATAATTTTCAATTTTCTATCTATTTATATGTATACATGCATAAATATATACATATAAATACATGCATATATTGACATACACATAATTATACATCAATGCATACACACATCAAACATACACACAAATATACACACATACACATGTTATGAGAGTAAGGCCAAATTATACATACCTATATCGAATGAAGATGTTTTGTCCATCTAGCCTTTAGAATTGTCCACCCAACCTTTAGAATCTTCCTGACACATTTGTTTCTCCTATTCTAGTCGACCTAATACTTGTGTTGCTAACTCTTTTAAGAATTTTGCATACAAATATTAAGTATCAGTTAGCTATGGAGGTATTAGGTCATTAGGAAAATGGGAGAACCAGATTTATCTTGAAGATTTTGAAGGATGGAAAAATAATTTTAAAGGATGGGCGGAAAGAAAGCATCCATTCAATGCGGGTTTTTGTTCTTACTTTAGCTAAGGTAAGAACAAGAACTTGCATTGAATGGACACTTTTTGTCCACCCATCCTTTAAAACTATTCATGCATCTTTCAACATCTTCGAGATAAATTTGGTCCTCCTATTTTCCAAATGACCTAATACCTCCATATCTAACTGATACTTTATATTTGTAAACAAATATGTAAGCCTTAGCTAGCAAGTCAGGTAATAGATTGACTATAAAATGGGAGACAACCAGACGATTTAGGGTCTAGATATCTATATGAAAGTCTACAGATCACAATAAACACAAGAAAATTAGAAATGAAATCAAATATACACAGCTACACATGCATACATACATACATACATACATATATATATATATATATATATATATATATATATATATATATATATATATATATAAACATACATATACACATGTTATGAGAGTAAATTCAAATTATACATACCTGTATCGAATGAAGAAATTTTGTCCATCTAACCTTTGCAATTGTCTGCCCAACCTTTAGAATCTTTCTAACACATTTGCTTCTCCTACTCTAGTCGACCTATTACCTACACTGCTAACTCTTTTATGAACATCTTTGCATACAAATATTAAGTATGAGTTAGCTATGGAGGTATTAAGTGATTTGAAAATAGGAGAAGTAAATTTACCTCAAAGAATTTGAAGGATGGAAGAATAATTTAAAAGGATGGGTGGACACAAAGCGTTCATTCAATGCAAGTTTTTGTTTTTACCTTAGCTACGGTAAGAACAAGAACTTCCATTGAATGAACACGTCATGTCCGCCCATACATTAGAATTATTCATCCATTTTCCAAAATCGTCGAGAGAAATTTGCTTGTCTTATTTTCAAACAACCTAATACCTACATAGTTAACTGATACTTAATCCTTGTAAAAAAATATGTAAGTCTTAGTTCTCAAGGCAGATAATAGATTGACTATAAATGAGGGACAACCAAACGAATCAATGGTCTAGATATGAAAGTCTGCAAACCACAATATACAAAAATAAAAAATAAAAACAAAATCAAATATACACAAGTACACATGCATACATACATATATACACATTCATACATACATACATACATACATACACATATATACACACATACACATACATATATGCATACACATACACATACATATATATACATATATATACACATATAAAACACATATACACACATACATACATATACACATATGCATACGTATACGCATGCACATGCATATACACATCCACATACACATACACGTAAGCATACACATATATAAAATTATATGTATATTTAGTTATTTATTTTTATTAGTATGTTTGTTTTTTTATGAACTTACAAGTTATTATCTGAAAAGCTTTTACCAAGTCAGAATATTCTTCCTACCTCACATGATGAAATGAAGAAGGTAATCAACAATCTTGTTATAGATTATCAATGTATACATACATGTCCTAACGATTGTATTTTATATAGAGGTGAAATGAAGATTCTTTGACATGTCCAAAATGTCAATCTCCTTGATATAAGGACGAAGAAGGTAAAATCCCAAAAAAGGTATTGAGACATTTTCCATTGGCTCCACGGATTAGACATATATTTCAAACCCCCTCATAAAAGTAGTGATGGAATAATCAGAATTCCTCATGATAGTGTTGCTTTTCAGCATATTGATTCTACATGGCCTGAATTTACATAGAATCCACAAAATCTAAAGTTAGGAGTTGCATTAGATGGGGTTAATCCATTCTCCATGAAGTCCAGTAAATGGTCAACATGGCCAGTGGTAGTGATAAACTACAATCTTTTGCCATATCTTAGCATTAAAAAGGAACATTTAATGCTTTCACTTTTAATCCCAGGAAAAAGACAAGTTAAAGATATGAATATATATCTTGCTCCTCTCATTGACGATCTCCAAGAGTTATGGAGAGGTATTAATGTCATTGATGTATCGAAAAGCATCAATGAAAGATATATACGATTCATGGTATTATGGCTTGGACTATTCACGATTTTCCATGATATGGTGTTTGTCCAGGTATTGATGTAATTTTTTTATTCAATATGCATACAAATACATGTGAGTTAATCTAACTATATTTTTATTGTTTTCATGATGCACAAATATCTACTAACGGTTATAAAGCTTGTCCATATTGTGGTGATTGGTTGAGATCAATCTATAGTAAGAATCTCAACAAAAATATTTATCTTCAACATCAATGATTCTTGCCTGATGATCATCCATTAAGATCTAAAAGAGAAGCGATACATTTTAATGGAAAGCTTGAAACAGGTCAGTGTCCAAAACCTATGACACCTATGCATTGGTATAAAAAATGGACAGATGGATCTCTGATAGATCCAAAATCAGAAATCTTCAGTGTTGATGAAGATAATGAGTATGTGAAGAGAGGTAAAGGAAAATTGGCACTCGCAGAGAAGATATCAATATACTCATGTATGTATGTATGTATGTATGTATGTATGTATGTATGTATGTATGTATGTATGTATGTATGTATGTATGTATGTATGTATGTATGTATGTATATATATATATATATATATACAGGCACACACACACACACATATATATATATATATATATATATATATATATATATATATATATATATATATATATATATATATATATATATATATATATATATATATATATATATATATATATATATATATATATATATATATGTATGTATGTATATGTGTGTGTATGTGTGTGTGTGTTGTTGGAGTTAGACGTCTGCGGAAGCACGCGAACAGCACAAGGAAGAAGAAGAAGCTTGGAGCACAACACACAAGACTGAATGTATTATCACTAGAATGTACAAAAGATAAGTAGCCCGTTAGGGCAATAGGCATATATACAAGATGGGGGGAAAAAACCTCCGAAAGAGGGAAAAAAGTGCCCCAGTGGTCCTAGAGTGTTCACACACATCACCACCTAAATATATCAACAAATACCCCCAAGGAGTGATGCAGTGAACAAGGAGCTGGCACTCATGTATAAGGAAGTGCCAAGCTATGTGGAAATCACTCCAGAAAAGGAAGTAATCCCAAAGCTTTGCGGAAAGCTTCAAACTTCTCCCTAGGCAGAGCCTTCGTGAAAAGGTCCGCAATGTTCTCCTGTATGGGCACATATGCCAAGTTGATATCCCATCAAAGAACCTCTCCTTGACATAATGATAATGCACCTCAATGTGCTTAGTGCGAGCATGGAACACAGGGTTCCTCGCAAGTGCCAATGCACTCTGACTGTCAGTGAAGATGGTGGTGGAAGAAGACTGACCAACACCCAAATCAGCCATAAGCCATCTGAGCCACACACACTCAATAGTCACTGTGAAAGCTACCCTATAGTCAGCCTCACAACTGGAAGTGGCCACATAGGTTTCTTCTTGCTCATCCAAGATATGCATGAGTTACCAAGCATGAAGCAAAAACCACTAGTGGACACACGAGTGTCATAACAACCAGTCCAATCACTATCAAAAAAGCATGCAAATCTGGCGCTAGTGATCCCCCCTTGGGATAAAACAATCCAAGTAATCGGGTACCACTCAAGTAGCAAAGATGTGCTTAACCGCTTGCCAATGCTTTACTCCTGGCCAATGAATAAACCTCCTCATCTGTGAGACAACAAATTAAATATTTGACTAGGTAATGCACAAGTAAATCAAGCATCCAACAGCCTACTGATAGAGAATAGCATCAAATACATCTCCAGCATCATGAAGACTCAATCGTAAACCTGTCTCCATAGGAGTGGCAATAGGCTTATAGTCTTCAAGGCCAAAACACTGCAATAATGTGTCAATATATTTCGTTTGACACAAAGCCATTCTGTCATCAACATGCATAAAGCACGTGCATTGATAGCATTGTCTGTCAAACGTGCCATTATTCCTCACATTCGCTCTTGCAGAATAGCTAAGGATGCTTGGGATACACCTACCACATTGTACCAAGCTAAGAATGAGGCTCGTGTTGCTTACCTCTGAAAACAGTTGGAGAGTGAGCACATGAATGAAGATGATTCTATGGACAATTTCCTAACGAAGATCAAAGACTTGACGGAACAATTGATTTCTGTTGATGAAGTTATACCAGATAGCAGACCGTTCTGAATGGTCTTCCTGATTCATATCAGAGTTTTGCTTCTACTCTACGGTTGATGATGAAAGGTAATCCAAATGCCTTATCATTTGAGGAGTTAGTCTCTACTCTGTTGCAGGAAGATCAGTCCAGGCAGAATAGGTCCATTATGCGAGTTGCAGATCAAGCTTTCCTGGCTAGTCAGAAGGGCAAAAGAAAATGGAGCTCTTCAACTAGTAAGCAAAAATTTGCTAATTCTGCATATTCGAAGAAGGAAGTTAAAGATGAGAAGAACTGAGAAAAACAGAAATTGTTTCGTAATTATTGTAAAGGGAATGATCATATCATAAAGAACTGTCCAAAATTGGTTGCTAAAGAGGCAAAGAAGAAAGAGGCTGGAATGGTTGTTGCAGAGGCCTCTACACCAAAAACAGAGTCTACTAATCTTGTGCAAGAAGAAGAATGGGCATTTACTACTGTCTGCAGTTTTGACCCATCTTCTCATGAGCAGCGCATGTCTGCAGTAGACTCAGATGTTTGGTATTTTGAGAGTGGGTCAACCAAACATATTACCTCGCAGCGTAGTTTCTTCTCTTCACTCGAGCCTTCCCCTACAGGGAATATTTTAACATGCACCAACAACTCCTCTTATCGTGTTATGGGAGTTGGTATCATCATTTTGACTACTCTTGATTGTAGTTCTTTCACTTTGTCAGATGCTTTATTTGCGCCAGGGATCAAGAAGAACCTGTTATCAGTTTTTGCATTAGCCAAGATTGGCTTGGTTGTGAAATTTATTGATGACAGGTGTACAGTTCATGATCTGTCAAATGGCGATGTGATTATTGCTTCTGGCATTTTATATTGTGGGTTGTATAAGCTAATAGACTATGAAAGATCTGCAAATGATTTGGCATGTGCAATTAATGATTCTCAGGCTATGTCAGATGCAAAGCTTTGGCATGCACTCTTTGGTCATCTGAATTTTGCTAGTTTGCTACACCTGCAGAAATCTGAAATGGTGTCCTCTTTGCCCAAACTTGAGGCACTTGGAAAACATGTTTGTGAAGGCTGTGTTTTGGGAAAAATGCAGCGTTTGTCCTTTCCAAAAGATGGTTCAGTTCGGGCTACTCAAAATTTGCAGCTTGTAAATAGTGATGTCTATGGTCCTATGCAGACACCTTCTTTTGGGAATTATCTTTACTTCGTGACTTTCATCGGTAATTTTTCCAGGCATGCATGGGTACATCCATTGAAGGCAAAGTCCGAAGTGTTCATGTGCTTCAAACAGTTTTTGGTTTTAGCTGAAAATCTGTCAGCATGTAAAATGGGCACCCTCCATTTTGATCGAGGAGGGGAATATATGTCTTCTGATTTTAATACATTTTTGGCTGAACATGGGATAAAACACCAGTGTACAGTGCCATATACACCTCAATAGAATGGATTTGCTGAACAAAAGAACAAGTCACTCATGCAAATGGCGAGGTGTATGGTCAAGAGTCAAGATTTACCACATAGTTTCTAGCTTGAGGTTGTCATGTGTGCAGCATATGTACTAAACAGGTGTCCCACTAAAGCGCTGTAGTCTATCACTCCATATGAGGCTTGGCATGACTGCAAGCCATCTGTTGCTCATCTACATGTTTTTGGTTGTTTGGCATATGCATTAGTGCCTGAACAACATCGCAGAAAATTGGATGATAAAGCAGTAAAATATATTTTTGTTGGGTACAGTTCTGAAAGTAAAGGCTATCGTATGTATCATCCACGGACTGAACGCATTCTGGTTAGCCGTGATGTTGTTTTTGTGGAAGATGCTATTCAGCCATTGCTTTCATGTACTAAGGAGACATTTGTTAGATCCAAAGACATGTATGATACTTTGCTTCCTCTTTTTACAGGTGGGCAGTCTAGTGCTGGTCCTAATGAGGTAACTTCTCAGCCTTTGCAGGTTTCATGTGATGATGTAGATAATTCCATTTCTGATGCAGATGTACATGATGCACTTAGATAATATATTTTTGTTGGGTATAGTTCTGAAACTAAAGGCTATCGTATGTATCATCCACAGACTGAACGCATTCTGGTTAGTCGTGATGTTGTTTTTGTGGAAGATGCTATTCAGCCATTGCTTTCATGTACTAAGGAGACATTTGTTAGCTCCAAAGACATGTATGATACTTTGCTTCCTCTTTTTACAGGTGGGCAGTCTAGTGCTGGTCCTAATGAGGTAACTTCTCAGCCTTTGCAGGTTTCATGTGATGATGTAGATAATTCCATTTCTGATGCAGATGTACATGATGCAGGTTTCATGTGATGATGTAGATAATTCCATTTCTGATGCAGATGTACATGATGCAGGCAAGAACTATGCCAAAATGGTTGGTGCAGACCTTGCATGACAGCAAATTAGATGCACCTCTGTCATATCGTACTCGATCAGGCTCTCATAGTGCCTCTTTTGCATCAGATTGCTATGCTATGGCTACATCTAGTCTTTGTGATGAGAATGAGCCTGTTTTGTTTGATGAAGCACAATATTCAGAAAATTGGATGGCTTTTATGCAATCTGAATATGATGCAATAATGAAGAATGGTACTTGGTCTTTATGTGACTTGCCTCCTGGCATAAGGCCATTGGCACTAAGTGGGTATACAAGCTGAAGTGTAAACCTGATGGTACAGTTGACAAGTATAAGGCTAGGCTTGTTGCAAAGGGTTATGCACAGGAAAGAGGCATTGATTTGTACCTTTGAACCTACATGCCGTATGACTACTACTGTTCGGAGCATTTCTGCACTTGCAGCCCATCATGGTTGGAATGTACATCAATTGGACATTAAAAATGCATTTCTGAATGATGACTTGCATGAAGAAGTGTATGCTTTTCAGCCCCGTGGCTTTGTGCAGAAAGGGCATGAAAACCAGGTGTGTAGGTTATAGAAGGCATGATATGGTTTAAAGCAAGCACCACGTGCTTGGTATGAGAAGATACATGCCTATCTGATTGCACATGGTTTTGAGAACAATCCAACTGAAAGCACCTTATATGTTAAGCATGCTAATGATGTGCTTCTTATCATTGTTGTCTATGTTGACGACATGCTTCTCACTGGTCCTATTGAGAAGCATATTGCTGATTTTAAGGCTGATTTGCATGCCTCATTTGAGATGTCTGATTTGGGGCATTTGCATCATTATTTGGGCATTCAGTCTATGCAAGTTGATGGTGGAATGTCTTTGTGTCAAACGAAATATATTGACACATTATTGCAGCATTTTGGCCTTGAAGACTGTAAGCCTATTGCCACTCATATGGAGATAGGTTTACGATTGAGTCTTCGTGATGCTAGAGATATATTTGATGTTGTCCTCTATCAGCAGGTTGTTGGATGCCGGATTTACTTATGCATTACTAGGCCAGATATTCAGTTCATTATCTCACAGATGAGCAGGTTTATGCATTGCCCAGGTGTCAAGCATTGGCAGGCGATTAAGTGCATCTTTCGCTAGTTGAGTGGTACTCGACGACTTGGGTTGTTTTATCCCAAGGGGGGATCACTACCGCCAGATTTGCATGCTTTTTTTGACTCACACTGGGTTGGTTGCTATGACACTCATATGTCTACTAGTGGTTTTTGCTTCATGCTTGGTAGCTCATGTATATCTTGGTTGAGCAAGAAGCAGCCTACTATGGCCACTTCCAGTTGTGAGGCTGAGTATAGGGCAACTTTCACAGCTACTGTTGAGTGTGTGTGGCTCAGACACCTTATGGCTGATTTGGGTGTTGGTTAGTCTTTTGCCACTACCATCTTCATTGACAATCAGAGCGCATTGGCAGTTGCGAGGAACCCTGTGTTCCATGCTCGCACTAAGCACTTGAGGTGCATTATCATTATGTCAGGGAGAGGTTCTCTGCTGGGGAGATCAGCTTGGCATATGCACCCATGAAGGAGAACATTGCAGACCTTTTCACAAAGGCTCTACCTAGAGAGAAGTTTGAAGCTTTCCGCAAAGCTTTGGGCTTACTTCCTTTTGTGGAGTGATTTCCACATAGCTTGGCACTTCCTTATACATGAGTGCCAGCTACTTGTACACCGCATCACTCCCAGGGGGCATTTGTTGATATATTTAGGTAGTGATGTGTGTGAACACTCTAGGACCGCCGAGGCACTTTTTTCCCTCTTTAGGAGGTTTTTTTCCCCCGGCTTGTATATATGCCTATTGCCCTAATGGGCTACTTATCTTTGTACATTCTCTAGTAATACATTCAGTATTGTGTGTTGTGCTCCAAGCTTCTTCTTCTTTGTTGTTCGTGTGCTTCCGTAGACGTCTAACTTTGACATTCAGCTCTCAAAAGTTGCTTGAATTTTGCCACATGATCGTATGGGTCTTCTGTGCCATCAAAGCAATTCTTCATGGACTTAACTAGTTGTGTAGGCCTCAAGGTCCTTGTGTGTTCTCTAGGCCTTGGTAGAGGGAATTCATCTACATTTCTTTGATTCCTTGGGTCTCTAGGTCATTCTGTTTCCATTTTATCTATCTCTGTTCTTGTTCTTTCTCTTCCCAGTGGGTTAGCAAAGCTCACTTCTGGCCTATCTCTACTCCTGTCCCTTTGAAATCCATGTGTGTGGGATGTTCTAGCTCCCTGGTGACCGTAAGAGACATTAGATCTTCGTTGAGGGAAGATGAATTCACCCTTCCAAGTGTAGGCATGCCTACCATGCTCTATGACCACAAAGATCCTTTCTGAAGTATTGTCTAAATAGGTCACTTTTCCTAGGCTATCAGGATCTTTAAACTCATAGATTGTGAGCATTCTTGCTTCATTAGACTGGTCAGTCTTATACCTCCAAAAGGCCTCGTCAGTCTCTCAGTTTAAGAGCAAATCTATGCTCTTGTCCTGGGAAACCTACTCTGGAGTGATGATTCTAGTCAAGACTGATTTGCCTCGGGGAAATCTAGGCTCTCTTCCTAAGTTCCCTTGCTCTATGTCATCCACGTCTATCTTTGGAATCACGTTACCAAATTTGTCTGTTCTATCCAATTGGTTGGTGACTACGTACATTGTTCCTTCCTTATCTAGGTATGCACCATTTTCAAACTTGACCATTGGATGTTCTAGTCCAAGGGGTTGATCAGGGTTTTTAATTTTCACTACAGACCTTCTAAGACCGTCCTCATAGATGTGAGCACCAAATCGGTTGGTCCTGATATACTCCAGTTGTGTCTTGTAAGGGCCTTCGAGTTTCTCTAAGTAAGCCACACCTGAACTTCTTGTGGGTCTCTCCATACCATAAGACATCTCTGATTCGCTAGTTTCAAAGCTAGGAGGGCCCAGGACCTAGCAGTATGATTGACACTAGCCTCTAAAGACCTAAGGCTAGGTGTCCTCTTGATCTACGATTCATATGCCTAATTGAACAACCCCAAATTTTACCCCAAATACAACCTCACTGCAACTCACTTTGTATCAGTCACTTGGTTCTTTTTTTGTTGGTTATCGTGTTTATGTTCTTGTCTGATATCACATCGTCAAGAATATTTAAGTGAATTTCTGCACTTTAAGTTACTATTCTCAATGAGCTTTCCAACGGGACTAAAATTATAGCAAAGGGAGTTTGTATGAAGAATTTATGGCTAGATAGGCACTCGCGAGTTGAAACACGTGAAACAGGCACTCAGGGATAGCGCATACTGTTTTCTAAGGTTTCTTTATGCTCTAATGACCCTTAATTTTCCAAATGTTGGCCAAAAATAGGCTAAATTTTTTAACCCTAAAAAAATGCCGAATTTTCCTGTCAATCGCGATTGATTGGTCTATCAATCACGATTGATGTGTCCTTCACGATTGATAGGTCAATCGCAATTAACATGTGGCCCAAAAATTCAATCGGTCATGTTCAAACAATTGTTGACTCGGTCAGTTGCGATGGACAGGTCCATCACGATCAATAATTCAATCGTGATTGACACGTGGCATCGATAATCTCAGTCAGTTGTGGGTCAAACAGTCATGGACCATGTCTGTCGCGATGGACACATCCATCGGGGCTGTCGATCATGATCAATGAGTCAGTCGCGATCAACACGTGGCATGCGATGGCTCTGTCAATCGTGGTCAATCAATCATGGACCCCTGTCGATCGCAATTGACATGTCGATCATGATTGAGTGGTCCGTCGGGGTCTTTCCGTCATCATCTGTCAGTCATGATTGACGTGTCAATTGCGATTGATAGAAAACTATGGAATTTGAAAAGATTATTCACACCTTTGTGATCCCCTAGGTCTAAGCATCATGGTTATGCACTTAGTTTAGCAAAATGGTCAACTTTTCTATCGATTGCGATTGATAGAAGTCAACACCTCGGGACCTGCACCGTCAAATTTTTTACCTACTGGAGCTGGTACAACTTTCCTGCAAAAAATCTTGAAAACAAACAAAAACAACAAGCACACAATCTCTCTCTCGCTCTGTCTCACAAGTGAGATGAGGGGAATGGAATGGGGAAGGTGATATGACCAAAAAAATTGAAAATTTTGCAAAGGTGGAGATGGAGGTGGAAGATGGTGAGGATGATGATGGTGATGATGGTGGTGAAGAAAATAAAAGGAAATATAGAGAAAAGTGAAGAAAATACCTATGACTACAACATCACAACTCTACGTCTTACCATCACATGCTCATCCTCAAAGCTCAATCCCCAGCAACGGTGCCAAAATTTGTTGTAGCTCAGTGGTGAGTAGCACCTCCTTTAATGTCAATCCGGAAAGACATGAGGATGGTATGAAGACATCGAGCAAGTGATTATTGCACAAGTGGTGATGGAGAAGCACACAAACATGCACACACATACACACACGCGCGCACATACGTAAGAACAAAGAGTGAAACAATGGAAACTTTGATTAAGATCACAACACAATTACAACAGCTCTTTTAGTTCAAAATACAATTTGTTCCCCCCAAAATGAGCTCTCTAGGTCCTTTTATAGTTTTTGACTAGCTAGTGGCCTTGTCCAGACGTAGTGTCCCACCTAGTTAAAAATTAGGTTCCTAGGCTATTTTGGAGGCTCAAACGAGCTCTAAAAATTATGAAAATTGGTACATAATTACCTCTAATACTCCTCAAGCTCGAGGACTGAGCTTGAACAAAATGGAGTCGAATCTACCAAAAACGGTATTTACAATGTTTATGTAGTGATGAAAATCACTGTTAAAAAGAGATTAGGTCGAAAAAATTGATTGGCCTACTTGCCGCATCTATGTTGACTGCCTTGCCTACTTGTTCCTTCTCTCTTCTCTGACTCCTTTCGTTGGATTCCCTGTCTTGTAGATCCTTGAGTGCCCTGACTGCTACCAACACGTGGCTATGGACCCATGATTATTAATAGAATATCAACAAGTGGAGCTGTCCAATTAGCCACTCTAGAAGGTGACATACTACCTAGTTACATCAATGGATGCAGAGTCAAATTATATCAAGAACCCTCAAGGAGGAAATGCCAAAATGGCTCAACATTGCCAAGAAATGTAAGGAAGACGAAAAGTGAGTTCAAGAAGAAACGCAGGAAGAAGCCTTGGAACGCATCCGACAAATAAAATTGAGAATATAGGGTAGATATTATCCTAGGTCAGACGATTATGAAGCTCCACGATATCACATGGCCATGTGCAAAACATCAGGTGTACATTCCCATATAATAGTTGATCGACAGCTCTTTGTGACCCTAGAGGAAGGACAGGGAGAGAGTGCAAGGACTATAAGAGCTTTGATTGACTTTGGAGCAGCCACTAGTGCAGGTAGACTCTCCTACTATCAAGAGTTACGATTAAGTATCAATCCTATAGAAGCATATCTCATAGGATTGGGAGGTGTGAAAACCCCTTGCATGGGCGAGGTGGAGCTTCCCATCTACATCCAAGATGTTCTTATCACCGTGAAGGTGCTAGTGTGCCAAGATGAGGATCTCATGGAACCTCTTGTCTTGGGTCAAGACTGGATCTATGATCATGCAGTCAACTTGAACCTAAGAAGTGGACTTCTTCAGGTCTGGGTGGATCAAAACCGCATCACAATTGAACTAGAAAATCATGCACTCAAGGAACTAAGAAAGGCACCAAATTCTGGTACTTCCATGAGTACACATGAAGATAAAGATATGTTCTTGTCCAAAACTCTGTGATGCAAAAGGAGGATGTTCACAACAAAGAAGTCAGGGATTTGATGGAACTCCCTTCTTTTCCAAAAGTGATCAAGACAAAGCAAAGCAAGGAGCACAAGAAGCAGAGGAAGTAGACGGTCCATGCTCATAGTCAAAGGAGAGCACAAAGCCAGATGAATCAAATTGTGAAGAAGATTTGGATACAAAAGGGTGAAAAACCCTCTGCTCAAGAGACAATACCCCAACAATGTACCAAACCAACTACTCGAGCAAGGATTACAAAGAAAGAGTATTCCAAGAATCTACCAAAACAGACCATTTCCATTTGGGTCCCAAAGCGGTCAATGAAGGTTGACCCAAATGCACGACAAATCTAGGTGCCCAAGACCTACTTACATGCTCAAGTTGCTTCACATAAGCTCACAAGCTTGAATAGCCACTCACAATCACTCACATCACATACTTCAAGACAAATAGTTGTAGTCACATTACTGACTTTACTGACTTTCTAACTCTCAAGACAAGACTTGCAGTCACAAATAGTATGCATATTTGAACATTACTGACTTTCTAACTCTCACTCACACACACACAAGACACCAACTTGACTAACCACTAACCTCAAGAATGACATGTTGTTGTTGTAGACGGAACACGATATTATCATGTTTCCTATGCAATGCTAATGTGATTTTCTTCTTCCAGCAAATAAGCATCAAACATTACCAATGATATCATAGTTAATGTGGCATGAACCATCTCTCAAGCAGGCACAAATCAGCAGGTGGTTGATATGGAGAGCTTGCCCATCATGCCTAAGACGAATGAAAGACCGGAGGAATTGCATGCCATACAGATCATACCAATACAAGATCGCCCTAGCAGCCATACCATGCTTGTAGTAACAATACCATTGGGCAAGGGCTCGTACCTTTGGGAGGCAGAGCTAGAATTCAATGGAAAGTGGGGCAAGTACCATTTCTTCACGTGGGAGTTTGAAAAGTTACAAAATGCAGAAGCACTACACCTAGTGTGGCAAAAAACAGGATTGGATGCATATTTCAGTGCTTAGCTACCCAAACATGACTTCATGCGGTGCTATTATCTTATCAAAACCCTGACTCCTAGCAAGCATCCCCAATCTTCAAGCACGTTTGTGCTCCCATCGCTAACCAGGGGAAATGAGTTGAAGAGATTTAAGTTAACTAATAACTTAGTGCAGGAGGCTTTGGATATGAAAGGAATGCACATACCCACTAAGAAGGAGGTTCTAGTACTAGATAGATGAAGAATCGAAACCTTACTAAACTCAAAGATATGGTGGCTATGATGCCTAATATTGCAGTTCACCTAAGAATGTGCATGCAGCACTTTGCCTTCCTTGCCCAAGTCACATTCACTATGCCACCTAAGAATATTTGGTTCAGTATATACCTTGCAGAGACGTAGAACCTAACCATTAACCTACCTCACTAGATCATTGATAAGATACACTTGGCACACAAATGATGGTCGTGCAAGTCATTCTTGTATGGAAGTTGTGCATTGACTAGGATCATTTATAGATGTTTGGCTTATGACATCCCAATCCACAGAGCACTGATGTGGAATATAGTACAGCAATTCAAGGGACAAACATCCACAGGAATCCCTTCAAAGAGGATGCGAGGAGCAGTACCATGTGCTCAACCACGAGGAGCCACCTCAACCCCAGATTTCACTCCTCCACCTTGACACGTATGCCCCTTTACACTACACCTCGCAAAATGCAGCATTGAAGGTCCCAACTTAACATTTTCACCAGTTTCCCCATACCTTGAATTCCCTAGAGGAGTACACTTGGAAGAGCTCACCAATGAGGATTTTGAGCAAGAGAAGTGAATCTTGAGTCAACTAAGGAACAACGGGTGGAAGGCTCTCAACCACAAGCAACCACCTCTCAAATACCAGTTACCATAGTCGATGAGGATGAAGAAGATGATGAAGATGATAATGAAGATGAAGAGTCAGAAGGAGACAATGATGACTATAAGGGAAGATATCAAGGAGAGCCAATAGAAGTTCCAGAACTTGTAGGTGCTCGAGCAATACCCCGAGTTACAAAGATTATATGATACAATCAAGGCGATGCAAGAAAGGCATAGAGTTTCATTCGCATCAGGCCAAGCCTTGATAGAACAGATGCTCACAGAGGAAGGGGTGGATCCCCACTTCATTAATACACTCAAATTGTTAATAGAGTCCTTGGGAGTTCAAGAGGCCATACACACAGCACTACAGCAATCAATCCATTACGACAAATGCAGAGTGGAAACGAGACCACAAGTAGGCAAAAACATATGGATACTGATATCTGAACTAGAAGCAACCACCTAATCGATGGGTACCTCGATGGCCACCATCAATGTTACTATGGAAACATTTGTACAAACATCACCGATCTCACCCCAGTACCCCCCATCTCCTCCATCACCCCCACCCCTGCCACTGACCATTGATGAAACCATTGTAGTATTAACAACCATTACCGAAGCCCCAACCTCATCAACGGCCTTTTCCTTCCATGAACTCCTTTGTGTGTGAGTAGAATGTGTTGCATTTCTTGTATTTTCCATTTGTAGAAAAGGATTCTTGATGACCTTCCTCTCCATGTTCTCAAGGGTTTGTGGCATAGCTTGGAGCTGATGGCCAATTGCTTGAGCATGATGGAGGGTTGGTTGAATGAAAGGAGAGTCTTCCTTGAGCTTTCCTATTCCTTCCATGCAAGATGGTGTGGGTCTTGGATCCCCTTGGGCATACTACAACAACACATACATACATACATACATACATACATACATACATACATACATACATACATACATACATACATACATACATATATACATACATACATACATACATACATACATACATACATACATACATACATGTGAAGAGATGGTGAGTAAATTCCAGAGATTAGGTGGTGCTGCAAGAAACTTGTTCTACACCTACCAATCTAGCTTCAACAAAACTTAACAAACTTCATTAGCTTCACAGTGGTGCAAATAGAATTTCCAAGTCCTTTGGAGCATCATTCTCAATTGTTTGCATCAAAACCGATAACTTCTATATGCAAGAAATGACAAGAACTTTCTATTTTGGAAATACAAAGTCTCAGTGTTATACTCAGCGATCACAACTTGGTATGAATTGACCAAAGAGATTTCGCACACATCTAATTTAAGTTTATACCTAACTAAATCAAGTTATTTCATGAATTTAGTTGCACCATACAAAGAGAGATTAATTTAGCAAGTTAGGGGGATCACCCCAACTTTTCAAGATCTAGAAGATGTGCAGACACAATCAATGCATTTGCTTTATATCTTGAGATATATTAAACCAAAATACATAAACACTACACTTTACTCTAACTATCCCAAGTTAAAGTATAGAAAATGGATGAGTACACACAGAGAAATTGATTCCACAAGTTCCTGTAATGATGAAGATGTTGGAGCAGACAATAGATAAAAATGTACTCAATAATCTAAAAGTGATCCTACATTTGGGGATGTAATTGATTTGATTCCTCTACCAAATGATTCATGAGCTTAGCCACCTATCTTCATGAGATTCTACCTTTTTCTTTTACATTAATCTGTATTCAAGATAAATACAATGAGATTGATAAGCATAGGTCCCTATGTAGGTTTCTTATGATAAGAAACAAATACATGTGTAGTCCTTAATCTTCAACAAAGCACTTAGGCTTGCTAAATGTACCAACAAGTCCCCCTCAAGCCTAAGATGCTTGAGTTTTCAATCCTTCAAGATTTCTTGCAATCCAATCATTGATTTGAAACTGTTTAATTTGCTTCCATCTAAGGACTTTGTCATCATATATGCACATTGTTGATGAGTTGTTATGTGTGAAAGTTGAATTTCTTTGCTCATAATCTTCTCTCTGACATAATGATAATGAACTTCTATATGTTTATTCTTGGCATGATAGATTGGATTAGCAACAACGTGTAATGAGCTATTATTATCTCCAAATATATGTGGAGTAAAGGTATTCAACCCTAAATCTGAATATAGGGTTCTAATGGACATAACTTCTTGTATAGCATTTGCAAGTCCTCTATACTCAACTTCTATTGATAAAAGAGCAATTGTGGTTTGCTTCTTAGAATACCATGAGATCAATTTTTTACTTGCAAAAGTAAGGTATCAAGAGGTGCTTCTCTTATCATCTTTAGAGCCTACCCAATCTACATCAGAGAAGGGTTTAACATCTATATCAGACGTATATGGATAGTATAGTCCTTCATTGATTGTGCCCTTCAAATACTTTAGGATTCTCTTGGATGCTTCCATATGAGGCTTCATTGGAGTATGCATGAACTTAATCAACACACTTACTCCATAACAAATATCTACTCTAGTTAGTGTAGCAGAGTTTAAGCTTCCAACTAGAGTCTAATAGCTAGTTACATCCTCAATTACCTCACCTTCATGAGAACTCAACTTAAAATTTACCTCCATGGGAGTACTTGTAGCATTTGTATTCTCCATTTTGAATTTAATGAGCATATCTCCAATGTATTTGCTTTGTGTGAGGAACATACCTTTCTCTGTATATAGTACTTCCAAGCCTAGGAAGTATGTGAGCCAACCAAGATCACTGATCTTGAACTCCTCCTTCATTTGAGTTTTACTCTTTCTAATTCCTTCTGCATCATTTCCTATTATGATTATATCATCAACATATACACGTAAGTATATGACCTCTGAATGTTTCCTCTTAATGAAGAGGGAAGGATCTGCCTTGCTTACGTTAAAACCTTTATCCTGCAAGTAAGTAACAAGTCTATTATTCCAAGCTCTAGGGGCTTGCTTTAAGCCATACAAATTTTTCCTCAACTTGCACACATGTTCCGGGTATGATTGATCTTCAAAACTATGAGTTTGAGCCATATATACCTCCTCCGATATCCAACCATTTAAGAAAGCCTTTTTAACATCCATTTGATATATTTTCCAATTCTTGGAAGATGCCACACTCATGAGTACCCTAATAGTAGGCATTTTTGCATCAAATGAAAATGTTTCTTCATAATGGATGGAATTCACTACACTCAAGAAGATGCCCAAGCAAATTGTGATTGATTTTGTCACCAAAATAAAGGACATAGTAGACCAACTCGGATGCATTGGAGAAATCATTGATGAAGTTCAAATAGTAAGGCAAGTAATCAATGGAATAAAGGAAGATGACAAATGGGAAGCTTTCACCACAACCATGGACCTCTACATGGATATGCAAGTTCCTGATTTCAACAGCCTCATGGGACAACTGTTCACACATGAAGCTTATGAAGAATGGAGACAACTCAAAAGGTAATCAATCCTCTACTCTCTTTACAGATAAGAATAAGAACAAAGATAGCAAAGGTAAAGGTAAGAAGTCTGATGATTAAGGTAGCACCTCTCAAGCAAACTTTTGCAGGTAGAGGTAGATGCTCTAGAGGAAGAGGTAGAGGAGGAAGACAAGGTAGGGGAAGAACTCAAAGCTCATTTGCATGTGCCATATGTGGCCTAACTAATCATATCATTGAGGATTGTTTCAAGAATCATAGGAACCAAAGGGGTAGAGGTTACAAGAGAGGAGGCTATGGAAGCTCAAGAGGTAGATTCAACAACAATGGATACAATAACAACTCAAACAACAATAACAACTACCAAGGAGGATATAGAGGAAGGAGAGACTACAACAATTATACAGATGACCAAACCCAAGAGGATTCACTACTTCTAATGAACATGACCATCAAGGAAGGTAAAGTAGATGAACATGTATTCTATATAGACTCATGTTGCTCAAACCATGTAGCAAGAAATGTAGCTTTACTCTCAGACTTGGAGGATCCAAGGAATAGACATGAAGTCCAAATAGGAGATGACACAAGACAACCAATTGAGAAGATAGGCAATGTGAGGACTTCAGATGGTAAAATGAACATATTGAGCAAAGTACTATATGTGCCAACTATCACCAAGAACCTCATCAGTGTAGGTCAAATTGTGAAGGGATTGCAAGTCAGGTTCACAAAGAATGGAGGATTTGTTAAGGATCTACATAAGGGATTTGAGAGGATAGCAAGAGGAGAAAAATCACGTAGATTATTTACATTTGAACTCAAAGACACTCCAAATATTGCCTTATTCAATTATGGTAGTCAAACTCTATCAGAGTTGGAAATTTGGCACAAAATATTAGCTCACATAGGTCAAAAATCTATCAAGCAAATCAATAGGGATCAGAGTGTACTTGGTCTACCAAATATATCCAAACAAAACATGTTCTATAAATGTGGTGCTTGTGAATTTGGTAAATCACATGGACAAACATTCACAAAGAAAGGATACATTCATGGAGATCTATTGGAGCTAGTTCATACAAATGTATGGGGAACAACCAAGGAACCAAGCTGAGTAGTTGCCTTGATCCAATTTTTCTATGGATGAAGGAAATCCATCTCCCATGTTGACTAGTTGCTCTGATACCAATGTGAGGAGATGGTGAGTAGATTCTAGAGATGAGGTGGTGTTGTAAGAAACGTGCTCTACACCTACCAATCTAGCTTCACGAAAGCTTAATAGAATTCATTAGCTTCAAAATGGTGCACATAGAATCACCAAGTCCTTTGGAGCATCATTCTCAATTGTTTGCATCAAAATAGATAACTTCTATACACAAGAAATGAGAAGAACCTTCTATTTTGGGAATAGAAAGTCTCAGTGTTATACTGAGAGCTCACAACTTGGTATAAATTGACCAAAGAGATTTTGCACACATATAATATAATTTTATACTCAATGAAAGCAATTTATTTCATGAAATTAATTTAGCAAGTCAAGGGGGTCAACCTGACCTTTTTAGGATCTAGAAGATGTGCAAACACATTCAACTCCTTTACTTTATATCTCAAGATTTACTGAACCAAACTTATGAAAATGGATAGATGAACATTAGACACTTTACGCCAGTTATCCCAACTTAAATTATAGCAAATGGATGAGTACATGCAGAGAAATCGATTCCACAATTTCACTCTAATGATGAAGATGTTGGAGCAAATGGTAGATAGAAATGTACTCAATGAGATGTATCAAAATATGAATTTTATTGCACATATAGTACAGAGAGAGTGTAGTGGACTACACATATATGATTTGAGCTCAGTGTATGCTCACTGAAGTAGCTCAAAACTCTCATAAGTGCTCGCTTATCCAGCGACTAAAATCATGTGTATTTATACACAATACTTAAGTTTGAATTTGAATCACCTAAAGAGATCCTACATTTGGGGATTCAGTTTATTTGATTTCTCGACCAAATGAGTCTTGATTTTAGCCTCCTAATTTCACGAGATTCTCCCCTTTCCTTTTACATTCATCTTTATCCAACATAAATACAATGATATTGATAAGCATAGTTTCCTATGTAGGTATCTTATGAGAAGAAATAACTACATGTGTAGTGCTTTAATATTTAGCAAAGCACTTAGGCTTTTCTAAATGTACCAAAAATACATACATACATACATACATACACACATACATACACACATACATACATATATACATACAAATACATACATAGCACATATTACATACATAAATACATGAATGCATACACATGTACATACATATGTACATAAATACATACTCCCACAACACACATGCATGCAGACATGTGCACACACACACGTACATTCACGTACACACACTTATATATATATATATATATATATATATATATATATATATATATATATATATATATATATATATATAAGCATGTGTGTTTTGTGGGAATATGTCCTCATAGTATTGGAAAGAATGTGTGCAATGAGAATGTGTCCTCATATTATCAAAAACAATGTGTACAATGAGAAAGAAAAGTTACATTGAGCATATTTTGCTTCTACAAATGAAAAAACTCTATATGCATTGTTGAATTATCAAGCTAAACATGTGATGATTGAGGATGAAATATACCACTTTTTGTTTCTCTAACATGTATAGTGGTAATGTTGATACATTTCAAGGATAGTTTCAATGGGCTTCACGAGATTCACATTATCTAGAGTGATGGCACGTTTGTTTTTTGCCAACTCACTTGTTTGTGAATGTTCTCTATATATTGTATTAGCTCATTCTTATATATTCTCTTTACGTAATAGAAGAGGTAGAGAAAGATCATTTTTCCTTGCCTCAATCTATGTGTGCTCCTCTCCTTGTGTGTCAGA
This sequence comes from Ceratopteris richardii, assembly GCA_020310875.1. Classification (NCBI taxonomy): domain Eukaryota; kingdom Viridiplantae; phylum Streptophyta; class Polypodiopsida; order Polypodiales; family Pteridaceae; genus Ceratopteris; species Ceratopteris richardii. Next base: position 87,861,794 of record CM035414.1, on the reverse strand, counting down.
ATGTGTGAGAGCTCTCTTCCTTGTATCCTTTGTCTTAACATGTATGATCCACAACATCTCCTTATCTTGAGTTTTGAAATTCAAAAAGTTCATTTAATCTTTGTTGGGTCTTTTGGATCATAAAAAAATAAAAAGAATAAATCACATGCGCTTCATATTGACAAACAAATTCAGAATGCATGTTTCATGTTTTCCTTCAAGAACAAACATTTGGGACATATGGTGGTAGTACATCCATGTTTGGCCAAGAAAGTGAACAAAGTGTCCATTTTAAATTCTCTAGAGAAAAATCTTTATCCAAAGAAGTCAAATCCAAAGACCATAGCATTGAGCATCTTCTCAACCACCACTCCTTACCTTACATAATCAATTATCTATTATTATTGTAAAATATGCATATTCGCTCTCCCAACAAGTAAGTTTGTAAAATAGTATTGCCTTCTTCTTCCACCATCTTATATGCTTTGCAAAAAGCCAATAACTCCATAATAATGAAGCATCAATCGACAATGGGATCTAGTAGTCCTTAATTGCATTGAGTGATAGGTAACACTTCAATACGAAGGCCCTAACTTATATCTTTATTGAAATATCATGCAAAAGGTCCCATTTCAAATGCAAGTGAGGGATTTTTCAAAAAACATGGATAGGGGGAAAGTCGATCAAAACACTTCCCTATGTATCTTTGCCTCCCATTCCATCCAAATAACGGTGCAAAAAATTGCTAAAAGTGGCACTCGATGATTTGAAAGGCACATAGGAAAAGAATTTATTCAATTTATCATTAATCCATTCCCCTTGTTATAGACACATGCCTTTTCTACCAACATCCAAAAAATATTCAAAAAAGAGGTGAAGAACTCCATGCATAAATGATTCACCATATGCTTTTGCAATAGCAACAAACCTAAGCCCTCCTAGTTTCTTAGATTGGCATACATATTTTCAAATCAACAATACTATGGATCGGTTATTTTTTTCTCCTATAAGATGATTTTAATGATATGCTCGAAATCCATGAAATGGCATGCCCTCCAATCAACAAGCAAAAGATAACACAATGCATGTGGTTGCATGAAAGTAATAGCAATTTTTAAACACATATATAAAGTCCATTCTAGATCATTCCTTAATTTCACTTTCAATGAGCTATGTTGCATGATTCATTGTACCTGATCAGTGCTTGTTACAATTACACAAAGTGATTATCCTAAAAGTTTGAATATATAGCCTCTCATAATCTTATGACCATTTCAAGGCAAAGACTTGTTGGTTTTTAGGCGCACAATCAATATAGAGACATAAAGGACATAAGACATGAGAAAGAATAGATAAGATCATAGAGAGATGAAGGAGAAAAGCTCCACATATTTGCCATATATTCCAAAAGATGAAGTACATGAATGTTACAAAGAATCATAAAAGTGTGCAAATAAATACACATGTTATTACATATCTTCGTAACTTCACAATCGCCATCATATCTAGATGTTTCCCTCCATGTGTAGATAAGGTCCATGCTACTACCCTTCACTATGGTGCATGAAAAACATCAACCCTAGTTGTTTCCCTACTTGTTGAAGATGAAGATGTTGACATATTTAATTAGTGATGTGTGTGCAGACATTAGGACCACTGAGGCACTTCTTTCCCTCTTAGGAGGTTTTTTTTCTCTGAGCTTGTATATAGTCCTATAACCCTAATGGGCCACTTATCTTTGTACACTCTTGGTAATATATTCAATATTGTGTGTTGTGCTCCAAGATCTCTTCTTCTTCCTTATGTTGTTCACGTGCTTCCGTAGACCTCAAACTCCAACAATTGGTATGAGAGCAGGTCACTGCTTCATCTAGGACATCGTTGACACCCCTCTAGTCATAGTCTTAGAATCGCATGAAAATTGGTGAGGATACTCAGGGCGATTAGGAGTTCAAAATGGCTTTGCTTTGTCATATCAAAATTGCAATCTAAGCTAGTTTTGGCCTCCAAATGCATTATCACAATGCTTGTTCATGCAATTTTGTCTTTTTGTGCCAAAGATACATAAAGGTTTGAGTTCACCAGTATAAGCACCTCGAAGTGCACTGCAAGTTTAGCAAAACTCAACAGGGTAGTTCTGTTCAACTTTTTGAGATACAATCATTTTTCTGCATCAGGGTATTTTACTTAGTGGCCATGGCTGAAAGCAATGATGTATTCCAAATGTTGGCTTTTGAGGATAAGTTGGATGGCACCAATTACCCATTATGGGCTTATATGATGCATCATGTATTGTTTGTAAAAGGAGTGTGGAATATTGTGCACGGTGTTGAAAAATGTCCTATCAGTCCATTATGCATATTGCATTTTATATCATGGGATGTATAAGCTCATAGACTATGCAAATTCTGTGAATGATTCAGCATGTGCAGTTCAAGATTCTCAGGTTATGTCAGATGCGAAGCTTTGGCATACATGCTTTGGTCATCTAAATTTTGCTAGTTGACTATGTTTGGACGAATCTGAAATGGTGTCCTCTCTATCCAAACTTGAGGCACCTGGTAAACATGTTTGTAAAAGCTATATTTTGGGCAAAATGCAATGTTCCTCCTTCCCAGATGATGGTTCAGTATGAGATACTTAGAAATTTCAGCTTGTTCACAGTGATGTTTGTGGTCCTATGCAAACACCTTTTGGGAACTATCTTTACTTCATGACTTTCATTGATGATTTTTCAAGGCATGCATGGGTATATCCATTGAAAGAAAAGTTCGAAGTTTTTATGTGCTTCAAACAGTTTTTGCTTTTGGCTAAAAGTCTGTTAGCATGTAAAATAGGCACACTCCATTCTGATTGAAGGAGGGAATATATGTCTTTTGATTTTAATGCATTTCTAGTTGAATGTGGGATAAAACGTCAGTTTACAGTGTTGTATGCACCTCAACATAATGGAGTTGCAGAAAGGAAGAATAGGTCGCTCATGGAGATGGCAAGGTGTATGGTTAAGAGTCAAGCTTTACCACATACTTTCTGGCTTGAGGTTGTTATGTGTGCAGCATATGTACTTAACACGTATCCTTCTAAAGCACTATAGTCTATCACTCCATATGAGGCTTGGCATGGTCACAAGCCATCTATTGCTCACCTGTGTGTCTTTGGTTGTATGGCATATGCATTAATGTCTGAACAACAATGGCAAAAATTGGATGATAAAGTAGTGAAATGTATTTTTCTTGGTTACAGTTCTGAAAGCAAATGCTATCAATTGTATCATCCACATGTTGGAGATAGACGTCTGCGGAAGCACGCGAACAGCACAAGGAAGAAGAAGAAGCTTGGAGCACAAACACACAATACTGAATGTATTACTAGAGAATGTACAAAGATAAGTAGCCCATTAGGGCAATAGGCGTATATACAAGCCGGGGGAAAAAAACCTCCTAAAGAGGGAAAAAAGTGCCCCGGCGGTCCTAGTGTGTTCACACACGTCACTACCTAAATATATCATCAAATCCCCCCTGGGAGTGATGCGTTGAACAAGGAGCTGGCACTCATGTATAAGGAAGTGCCAAGCTATGTGGAAATCACTCCACAAAAGGAAGTAAACCCAAAGCTTTGCGGAAAGCTTCAAACTTCTCCCTAGGCAGAGCCTTGGTGAAAAGGTCTGCAATGTTCTCCTGCGTGGGCACATATGCCAAGCTGATCTCCCCAGCAGAGAACCTCTCCCTGACATAGTGATAACGCACCTCAATGTGCTTAGTGCGAGCATGGAACACAGGGTTCCTCGCAACTGCCAATGCGCTTTGACTGTTAGTGAAGATGGTGGTGGCAGAAGACTGGCCAACACCCAAATCAGCCATAAGGCGTCTGAGCCACACACACTCAACAGTCGTTGTGAAAGCTGCCCTATACTCAGCCTCACAACTGGAAGTGGCCACAGTAGGCTTCTTCTTGCTCAACCAAGATATACATGAGCTACCAAGCATGAAGCAAAAACCACTGGTGGACACACGAGTGTCATAGCAACCAGCCCAATCTGAGTCAGAAAAAGCATGCAAATCTGGCGGTAGTGATCCCCCCTTGGGATAAAACAACCCCAGTAGCCGAGTACCACTCAAGTAGCGAAAGATGCGCTTAACCGCCTTCCAATGTGTGACTCCTGGGCAATGCATAAACCTGCTCATCTGTGAGACAGCAAACTGAATATCTGGCCGAGTAATGCATAAGTAAATCAAGCATCCAATAGCCTGCTGATAGAGAACAGCATCAAATGCATCTCCAGCATCATGAAGACTCAATCGTAAACCTGTCTCCATAGGAGTGGCAATAGGCTTACAGTCTTCAAGGCCAAAACGCTGCAATAATATATCAATATATTTCGTTTGACACAAAGCCATTCCACCATCAACTTGCATAAATTGAATGCCCAAATAGTGATGCAAATGCCCCAAATCAGACATCTCAAATGAGGCATGCAAATCTGCCTTGAAATCAGCAATATGCTTCTCAATAGGACCAGTGAGCAGCATGTCATCAACATAGACAACAATGATCAAAAGCACATCATTAGCACGCTTAACATATAAGGTGCTTTCAGTTGGACTTTTCACAAAACCATGTGCAACCAGATAGGCATGTATCTTCTCATACGAAGCACGTGGTGCTTGCTTTAAACCATATAATGCCTTCTTTAACCTGCACACCTGGTTTTCATGCCCTTTCTGCACAAAGCCACGGGGCTGAAAAACATACACTTCTTCATGTAAGTCACCATTCAGAAATGTTGTTTTAATGTCCAACTGATGTACATTCCAACCATGATGGGCTTCAAGTGCACAAATGCTCCGAATAGTAGTCATACGGCATGTAGGTGCAAAGGTCTCATCAAAATCAATGCCTCTTTCCTGTGCATAACCCTTTGCAACAAGCCTAGCCTTATACCTGTCAACTGTACCATCAGGTTTACGCTTCAGCTTGTATACCCACTTAGTGCCAATGGCCTTCTTGCCAAGAGGCAAGTCACATAAAGACCATGCACCATTCTTCATTATAGCATCATATTCAGATTGCATGGAAGCCATCCAATTTTCTGAATTATGTGCTTCATCAAAAGAAACAGGCTCATTCTCATCACAGAGACTAGACGCAGCCATAGCATAGCAATCTGATGCAAAGGAGGCACTATGAGAGCCTGAACAAGTACGATATGACAAAGGTGCATCTAATTTGCTGTCACGCATAATCTGCACCAGCCATTTTGGCATAGTTTTCGCCTGCTCAATATCAGCTCTCTCATCAACAAGTGCATCATGTAAATCTGCATCAGAAATAGAATGATCTGCATCATCATATGAAACCTGCAAGGGCTGAGAAGTTACCTCATTAGGACCAGCACTAGATTGTCCACCTGTAAAAAGAGGCATCAACGTATCATACATGTCTTTGGAGCTAACAGATGTCTCCTTAGTACATGAAAGCAATGGCTGAATAGCATCTTCCACAAAGACAACATCACGGCTAACCAGAATGCGTTTAGTATGTGGATGATACAGACGATAGCCTTTACTTTCAGAACTGTACCCAACAAAAATACATTTTACTGCCTTATCATCCAATTTTCTACGATGTTGTTCAAGCACTAATGCATATGCCAAACAACCAAAAACACGCAGATGAGCAACAGATGGCTTGCGGTCATGCCAAGCCTCATATGGAGTGATAGACTGCAACGCTTTAGTGGGACACCTGTCCAGTACATATGCTGCACACATGACAGCCTCAAGCCAGAAACTATGTGGTAAAGCCTGACTCTTGACCATGCACCTCGCCATCTCCATGAGTGACCTGTTCTTTTGTTCAGCAACTCCATTCTGTTGAGGTGTATACGGCACTGTACACTGGTGTTTTATTCCACGTTCAGCCAGAAATGCATTAAAATCTGAAGACATATATTCCCCCCCTCGATCATAACGGAGGGTGCCTATTTTACATGCTGACAGATTTTCAGCCAAAACCAAAAACTGTTTGAAGCACATGAACACTTCGGACTTTGCTTTGAGTGGATATACCCATGCATGCCTGGAAAAATCATCAATGAAAGTCACGAAGTAAAGGTAATTTCCAAAAGAGGGTGTCTGCATAGGACCACAGACATCACTATGTACAAGCTGCAATTTCTGCGTTGCCCGAACTGAACCATCTTTTGGAAAGGAAGAACGCTGCATTTTGCCCAAAATACAGCCTTCACAAACATGTTTTCCAGGAGCCTCAAGTTTGGGCAAAGAGGACACCATTTCAGATTTCTGCAGGCGTAGCAAACTAGCAAAATTCAGATGACCAAAGCGTGCATGCCAAAGCTTTGCATCTGACATAGCCTGAGAATCATGAACTTCACATGCCGAATCATTCACAGATCTTTCATAGTCTATGAGCTTATACAGCCCATGACATAAAATTCCAGAAGCAATAATCACATCATCATTTGAGAGATCATGGACTGTACACCTGTCATCAACGAATTTCACAACCAAGCCAATCTTGGCTAATGCAGAAACTGATAACAGGTTGTTTTTTATCCCTGGCACAAATAAAGCATCTGACAAAGTGAAAGAACTACCATCAGCAGTAGTCAGAATGATCTTACCAACTCCCATAACAGGATAAGAGGAGTTATTGGCGCATGTGACAGTATTCCCTGTAGGGGCAGGCTCGAGTGAAGAGAAGAAACTGCGCTGCGAGGTAATATGTTTGGTCGCCCCACTCTCAAAGTACCAAACATCTGAGTCTACTGCAGACATGCATTGATCATGAGAAGATGGGTCAAAACTGCAGACAGTAGTAAACGCCCATTCTTCTTCCTGCACAAGATTTGCAGACTCTGTTTTTGGTGTAGAGGCCTCTGCAACAACCATTCCAGCCTCTTTCTTCTTTGCCTCTTTAGCAGCCAGTTTTGGAAAGTTCTTTATGATATGATCATTTCCTTTACAGTACTTGCAAAACAATTTCTGCTTTTCTGATTTCTTCTCATCTTTATCCTGGTTCTTCGATTGTGCAGCATTTGCAGATTTCTGCTTACTAGTAGAAGAGCTCTATTTTCCTTTGCCCTTCTGACTAGCCAGGAAAGCTTGATCTGCAACACGCATAATGGATCTGTTCTGTCTGGACTGATCTTCCTGCAACAGAACAGAGACTAACTCCTCAAATGACAAGGCATTTGGATTGCCTTTCATCATCAACCGAAGAGTAGAAGCAAAACTCTGATATGAATCAGGAAGACCATTCAGAACGGTCTGCACAAGTGAGCTATCCGGTATAACCTCATCAGCAGAAATCAATTGTTCCTTCAAATCTTTGATCTTTGTTAAGAAACTGTCCATAGAATCACCTTCATTCATGTGCTCACTCTCCAACTGTTTTCGGAGGTAAGCAACACGAGCCTCATTCCTAGCCTGGTACAAAGTGGTAAGTGTATCCCAAGCATCCTTTGCTGTTCTGCAAGAGCGAATGTGAGGAATAATGGCACGTTTGACAGACAAAGCTATCAATGCATGTGTATGGGCATCTCTGCCATCCCAGCAAATCTGCTCTGCAGTAGGTGCAACAGAAACAGCAGCACGAACAGGAATCTGCGGAATATCATCTTCGACACCATCTTCATCAGCTCCAGCACCTGTATTTGCAGTACCTGTCGTTACAGGTGTAACAGGACGTCTTTCAACACCCTGCACAATGTTCCACAATCCTTTTGCAACCAGTACATGTCACATCATATAAGCCCATAATGGGTAGTTGGTACCATCCAACTTATCCTCAACAGCCAACATACGGAATACATCACTGCTTTCAGCCATGGCCGGTGACTAAAATACCTTGATGCAGAAAATTGACTGTATCTCAAAAAGTTGAATGGAACTGCCCAGACGAGTTCTAGTAGACCTGTAGCAGACTTCAAGACGCTTAAACTGGCAAACAGAAACTAGTATATACCTTTGGCACAAAAGGATGAAATAGCCTGCACAAGCGCTACGATAGTGCGTTCGAAGGCCGAAACGAGCTCAGATCGCGATTTTGGCACCACACAACAAAGCTGTTTTGATCTCGAAAACACCCTGAATATGCTCACCAAATTTCGTGCGAATCTGAGACTGCAAACGGAGGAGTGTCGACGGCACCCTAGAAGAAGCGACAACCTGCTCTGATACCAATTGTTGGAGATAGACGTCTGCGGAAGCACGCGAACAGCACAAGGAAGAAGAAGAAGCTTGGAGCACAAACACACAATACTGAATGTATTACTAGAGAATGTACAAAGATAAGTAGCCCATTAGGGCAATAGGCGTACATACAAGCCGGGGGAAAAAAACCTCCTAAAGAGGGGAAAAAGTGCCCCGGCGGTCCTAGTGTGTTCACACACATCACTACCTAAATATATCAACACCACATACTAAACACATTTTGGTTAGTCGTGATGTTGTTTTTGTGGAAGATGCAAGTCAGCCATTACTTTCATGTACTAAGGGAACAGCAATTAGCTATAGAGATGTGTATGACACTTTGCTACCTCTTTTCATAGGTGGACAATCTAGTGCTAGTCCAAATGAGGCAATTTCTTAGCCTTTACGGGTTTCACATGATGATGCAGATCATTCCATTTCTGATGCAGGTTTACATGATGCACTTGTTGATGAGAGAACTGATATAGAGTAGGCAATGACTATGCCTAAATGGCTAGTGTAGACTTTGTGAGATAGCAAATTAGATGCACCTCTATCACATCGTACTCGTTCAGGCTCTCATAGTGCTTCTTTTGCATCAGATTGCTATGTTATGGCTACCTTTAGTCTTTGTGATCAAAAAGATCCTGTTTTGTTTAATGAAGCACAAAATTTAGAAAATTGGATGGCTGTTATGCAATAAAATATGATCCTATTATGAAAATTGGTACCTATTCTTTATGTGAATTGCCACCTAGCAAGAAGGCCATTGGCACTAACTGGGTATACAATTTGAAGCGTAAAACTCATGGAACAGTTGACATATATAAGGCTAAGCTTGTTGCAAAGGGTTATGCTCAAGAAAGAGGCATTGATTTTGATGAGACCTTTGCTCCTACATGTCGAATGACTATTGTTTATAGCATCTATGCACTTAGCCTTCATCATGGTTGGAACATACATCAATTGGACATTAAAACTACATTTCTGAATGGTGACTTGCATGAAGAAGTGTATGTTTTTCAGCCTCGTGGTTTTATGTACAAAGGGCATGAAAACAAAGTGTGTAGGTTGAAAAAGTCATTATATGATTTGAAGCAAGCACCACGTGCTTATTATGAAAAGATACATGTTTATCTGATTGCACATGGTTTTGAGAACAACCCAATTGAGAGCACCTTATATTGTTAAGCATGCAAATGATGTGCTTCTGATCATTGTTGTCTATGTTGATGACATGCTACTCCTTGGTCCTCATGAGAAGCATATTGCTGATTTTAAGGCTGATTTGCTACCTCATTTGAGATGTCAGATTTGGGGCATTATCATCATTATTTGGGCATTTATTTTATGCAAGTTGATGGCAGAATACATTTTTTTCAAATAAAATATATTGACATATTATTGCAATATTTTGGCCTTGAAGACTACAAACCTATTGCCACTCCTATGGAAACAGGTTTAGGGTTGAGTCTTCATGATGTTGGAGATGCATTTGATATTGTACTCTATCAGCAGGCTGTAGGATGCTTGATTTACTTATGCATTACTAGGCCAAATATTCAGTTTGCTATCTCACAAATGAGCAAGTTTATGCATTGCGTAGGTGCCAATCATTGGCAGGTTGTTAAGCGCATTTTTCACTAATTGAGTTGTACTCGACTACTTGGATTGTTTTATCCCAAGGGGGAATCACTACTGCTAGATTTACATGCTTTTTCTGACTCTGATTGGGCCGGTTGTTATGACACTCATGTGTCCACCAATGGTTTTTGCTTCATGCTTAGTAGCTCATGCATATCTTGGTTGAGCAAGACGCATCCTACTGTGGCCAATTCTAGTTGTGAGTTTGATTATAGGGTAGCTTTCACAGCAACTGTTGAGTGTGTATAGCTCAGATGCCTTATGGTTGATTTGGGTGTTGGTCAGTCTTCTGCCACCACCATCTTCACTGATAGTTAGAGCGCATTGGTAGTCGCAAGGAACCTTCTGTTCCACGCTTGCACTAAGCACATTGAGGTGCACTATCATTATGTCAAGGAGAGGTTCTCTGCTGGAGAGATCACTCTGGCATATGTGCCCACACAGGAGAACATTGCATAACTTTTCACAAAGATTATGCCTAGGGAGAAGTTTGAAGCTTTCTGCAAAGCTTTGGGCTTACTTCCTTTTGTGGATTGATTTCACATAGCTTGGTACTTCCTTATACATGAGTGCTAGATCCTTGTTCACTGCATCACTCCCAGTGGGGATTTGTTGATATATTTAGGTAGTGATGTGTGTGAACACACTAGGACCACCGGAGTACTTTTTTGCCTCTTTAGGAGGTTTTTATCCCTCGGCTTGTATATACGACTATAACCCTAACATTTCACTTATCTTTGTACATTCTCTTGGTAATACATTCAATATTGTGTGTTGTGCTCCAAGCTTTCTTCTTCTTTTCTTTGTGTTGTTAGCATGCTTCCGTACACCTCAAACTCCAACAAAGAAATCCAAGTTCTTCAATCCACCAAGGTTGGATGAGGTCTCTTCTTGCCAACATGCCTCCAGAAAGTGATGAAATAATAACTTGTATCCACTCAAAAATCATAAAAAGCAACTCCTATAATACATGAAGAAAATATAATCACATTTTATAGGATTTATTTTTTTTAATATATCTTTTGTATTATTTTATCATATCATTGATAAAATTGAAAAATTATCTTGCTTTTGTCTTTAAGAAATTCTTTTGAACATGTTCTCACTTTCACTTGCAAACTAGAGTTTGAGTTTTTATTCCCAAAATCTACTTCAAATTTCATGAGCCATGTATCATCTAGAAGTTCTTGAAGACTACTATCCAAATATGAAATAAAGAATTTTTGCAAAAATTGATCACTTTCACCATATTTGACCTTGTTTTGACCATGTATTTGCCAAAAAATGAAAAATCTTTAAAAATATTTAAAGAAGATATGCAATCCTCTTGTGGAAGGTTGTTTTTCCAACAATGCCCTTCTAACCAGACACAAGGGGAGTATGTTAAGATAGGTATATTTTGTTGAAAATATGTTAGGATAGGTTAGAAAAATCCTTGAAAATATTTAAAGAAGATGTGAAACCCTCTTATGGAAGGTTGCTTTTCCAACAATGCCCTCCTAACCAAACACAAGGGGAGTATGATAGGATAGGTATATATTTTGTTGTCTAACAAAAATGTTGTTGCTAACTCGCAAAAATGTTGTTGCTAACTCGCAAAAATGTTGTTGCAAAATGTTGTTGTTGACTGACAAAAATGTTGTTGTAGGTACTTGTAAAGATCATGCCATTGTCCCTAAAGATACAATAGGACTTTGTACATGAGAGAACTCTCATACCATAGATCAAAAGAACTCAAACATCCCACACTCTTCTTATCCAAATATTTACTTGCAAGGATACAGACAAATGAAGGGATGATAGCACTGACATTTAAATGCATCAAATGCAAGTGCATAGTATGTAGACTCCAACATACTTCTTCAACTCTCAAGATTCGCCACGCATATCAAGTATTACTCATATGCCTTCGTCCACACATCTAAATTACACAAAATATACACATACATGAAGTTGAAAACCTGTCCACCATAAGGTATTGAATATAGATATGTTTCCCTTGCTTGTTCACATAATCATATGTCTTGATAATTTTGTAAATCTTCATAAAAATATTATATTAAACCTAAATTTGACCTACTTATATAATAAGAACATCTGCAAAATATGTACGATTGCTTGTGCAATTAAAAAGCTTCCACCTACTAAACAATGAACTGAGTTTAACTTGTGTCTTCCATATTGCTCTTATCTTTCTATATTTTGCCCTATTCTCAACATGCTCTATGTACAATATTTCAATCTTCTCTAATACTCATTCTTGGTTTTTAAGGCCCACAATCAATATAGAGACATAAATGAAATAGAGACATGAGAAAGAATAAACAAGATCATAGAGAAATGGAGCAAAGTTATACATATATGCCATGTATTCCAAAAGATGAAATACATGAATGTTTCCAAAGAATCATAAAAGTGTTCAAATAAATGCGCACGATGCTATGTGTCTTGGTGCATGAAGAACACAACCCTAGTTGCTTCCCTGCTTGTTGAAGATGAAGAAATCCAAGCTTGCTTCTCCACGAAGGTTAGATGAGATCTCCTCTTGCCAAGCTCAAGGCCTAGCCTCCAAAAAGTGATGAGATAATAACTTGTATCCTGATCTTTTTTTTTTTTTTAATTCTACATGAAAAGTATAAATCAAAAGCACTCAAAAATCATAAAAAGAAGCTATGTGTGATTCGTGGAGGAAATCCTACCACTTTTTTTTTTTTTTTTTTTTTTTTGCATTATTTTTCCATATCCTTGCTAAAATATAAAAAATGTCTTGCTTTTGACTATAAGAACTACTTTTGAACATGTTTTGATTTTAACTTGCAAACTAGGGTTTGAATTTCGATGTTTGAAATTTGCTTCAAATGTATCATCTAAAAGCTCCTCAAGAGTACTGTCCAAACATGAAATAAAACTTTTTTGCAAAAACTGATAATTTTGACCTTGACCTTGGTTTGACCATGGTTGTCTTTGAGAAAAAACTAAAAATCTTTGAACATTCTTGAAGAACATGTGCAACCCTCTTGTTGTAAGGTTGTTTTTCCAACAAGATTGGAGATCAAAGCAAATCAGCAAGTGTAGATTTGGCCACATTTCCATGGAGATCCAAAGTTATGCTGAAGGGATCAATACATGAGACAATGCATTACTCTAAGATATCTATGAAAAAATAGTTGAGTCATCAACAAACCCTACTACAATCTTTTGCAAATTATGGAACCTATCCCATTAATTGTTTCACTTCGCATCCTTACACACTAGCATGTAAAAATGTGGACTAGAAGCAATGGCATATAACATGAGACTAAGGGGACACCCCTAAAAAACTAATTTCCAAATAGAGAAAGTTTAAGATAATCTTTCATTGACATATGTGCACAGTACTTTATTTCAGCAACATGTATATAAGTTACACCAATTTACTACTAGAACTCATCTTGTTCATGATGGTTGATACGAATTTCCATCTAACCTGATCAAAGACTTTGTCAAAATCCAAATGCACGATCGCAACATTGTAAGAAGAAGAAAGGGCATCATTCGTGGCCATTTGCATTGTCAAAATGTTGTCAAAGATCAATTGTCCATAAACAAATCCTATTTGTGTAAGATGAACTAATGTGTAGTGAGTGGCCATAACCTCTATACAAATTCTTTGGCGAATATTTTATACATTATACCCATATTATGTATGCACCTCCAATCTGAAATGGATTTCACCATATCATTTTTTTGGAAATAATCTGATCCACTCTAATCTAAAAAGACATAGGCATCCTTTGATCAATCAAAACCTCAATGCAAGCTCCATCAATAATATGCTTTAAGAAACACTAGTATAAAAACTATAAATTCTTTGGTAAGCCCATCTAGCTCTAGTGCTTTCGCACTTTGTAGAGATGAGTGTTACAAATATTTCCTCAAAAATATGATGTTCAAGCGAATCAGCCATTTAATTGTCTAAATTGCATGGTACAAGGTGAAGTATAACTCCAACACGAAGTACCAAGTATATGTTCCAACACAAAGCACCAACTTTGATCAAAATTAGAGAACACTCCAAACGAATTTTGAAAGTGTCCAATACACGCTACAAAATAACACTTCCATCATCCAAAGTGTTATCATACTATTGGATGGAAGTAATGGCAAAGGCTATTCTTTTCATGCAAAGCTGATCATAGAAGCTCTTAGAATTTGCATGAATATCGATAACCCTTAGCACAAAGTTTAAATTTTTTTTTTCTTCTTGTATCACAAGAGCTTTTACTGACTGCAAACATTGATATGACTCTTGCAATTTAATATCTTCTTGCTTTGCTAGCATTACATCTGCATGTATATTTTGTGTAAATAATTATTAAAATATTGTGCCTCTTCCTTGGCCAACTTTGCACCTTCTCTATTGTGCTTACCACACTAAAAGTATGTATCTTGCATTTGAGATACTAAACATTCCCATTTTATGAAAGCATAGAAAATTAGCTCATTGAATTCTACCAATAAAGATTCCAATATGTTCCTGGAAGAGATGATTTCAACCACAATGTCAATCTATAGTGGCACTCATTTCAATTTACTGGGATCACTCCATTCCAATCAAAATCATGTAAAAACACCATGATAGCATCTATAACTGATTTTCATGATGCATGTAACATGGGAATGTGAGAATAATAACATCTACTAATCTGCTCACAGCTTTAGCATGAGACTTGGAATGGAAAGTGTATTTCAAGGTATGTCCTTCAATACAACCCCAGATGTCTGTACATCCAATTGTTTGCAAGATATCACGTCATGATTGGATCTCTAGAGCAATGATTGGAGTCGGAGTGGTACAGTATGCTCATCTTCCACCATATTAAATCCTCCAACAAGCAAGACTTTGAACTGATACAGCTACAATTCATGCTGAATGATGGCTGCTAAAAGACTGTTCCAAGTACTAAATATTTTTGTAGGCATGTTGGGAGTAAATACATTAACAATGATGCCTGTTTCTCCTTGATGCAAAGCATATAATGAAGAATCTGCCATACATATCAATGTAAATGATCCTGGTAGGAATGTCTTTCCTGACTATGAATAAACAACCCAAATATTTACATTTGTTCTCCACTATATACAATCTGATAATCATATGTAGAGGATAAGGAACCTCCACAATTGTGCCTCTTCTGTTCTTGAATAGCCACAATCTCAAGCTGATTTTCTGGTAATCAATCACCATAGCTGCATTCATTTCCCTTTTTGACTTAGTCCTTGTATGTTCCATGTGGCTAGCTTCATGTAGTTTTAAATAGCGGCTCATCTGAGTCACATTCTGCTAGAGCAAGTTTAATGTCTTGCAACACTATCGCTCTTTACCAATTGGAAAAAAAAATACAGCATAGGTTTATCATCAAATAAAGAAGTGATGGCATTTATAACCACTTTGATGATGCATGTAGCATGGGAATATGAGAATAATAACATCTTATCTGCTCACAGCTTTGGCATGAGACTTGGAGTGGAAAGTGTATTTCAAGGTATGTTCAATTATGATACGAGTTCCAAGACATCATATCATAATTGAATCTCCTAAGGAGCAAAGATAGTAGTTGCAGTGGTACAATATGCTGATCTTCCACCATATTTAAGTCTTCAGCATGCAAGAATTTGGACTGGTGCAACTCAATTCATGTTGAATGATGGCTGCTAGAAGACTGAATGATGGCTGCTAAAGACTGTTCCAAGTACTAGATATTTCTGTAGGCGGGTTGGGAGCATACACATAAATGAAGTATCTTTCTCCTTGAGGAAAAGCATAAATATTGAGGAATCTGCCATATATATCAATGTATTTGATCCTGGTAAGAATATCTTTCCTGAATATGAATAAACAACCTAAATATTTACATTGTCGTCCACTATATACAATCTGATAATCATATGTAGAAAATAAGGAACCTCCATAATTGTGCCTCATGTTCTTGAATAGCCACAATCTCAAGCTAATTTCTGATAATCCATCGCCATAGCTGCATCCATTTGCCTCCTTCAATAATCCTTGTATGTTCCAACTGCCTAGCTTCATGCAGTTTTAAACAGGGGGTAAGATTTTCATCAAGAATAGGATTCCCCACCAATGGTTGAAGTGCATTCATTACATTAGTTGGTCTATCACTTTGTCTTCAGGAAATCAGGGGATCAATTTTACACCATCAACTTTAATTGTGGAACAATTCTGAGTAATGACCCGAACTGCCACAATGAAAACATGCTCCTACCAAATTACCCCATCTTGCGTAGATCACAATCCTTCTAACATGAGAAATATTAATCCCCAAGGTGTTTGCGGAAGGTTGTGATGTGTTCCACATTACAAATACTTAGTTTCGATGGAGGGCCAAAATAGATTAAGTACTCTCCCTAGCGTTTTGGCAATGTGGCTCAGAGGATAATTGTTTGCTTCTCTAGAAAATGGTCAAGTCCTTTTTATTTTTAAAATTACCTCAAAGAGTCCATGTCCCCAGAAAAAAAAAAAAAAAAAAAAACACACATCGCACAATAGCCATATCCATCATCAACGGCATCGGTTATATACATCACACTAGCAATCCTGCTTTGAAAAACAACAACAAGACACTAATTGTATAGTCTAAACTGCCAACACAATTTTCTACAGAGAACTGTCCAACACACTTCTGACAATTTCTCTACACTGCATCTTTGACCTGTGTAACAACTTGTATCACAAACCTGTACCTGCACTACAGCATGTAACTTCAATGATACTGTGATTCGCATATGCAATTCACCCAAGTCCTCGGCGCTCGGCTGCTTTGTGAACTATCCCTAAAAAAAGCTGATAACAACCTGTATAACTGTTTGTTCAGAGCTATGACCTGAAAAACTGTATATCTGTATATATTGTTAACTGTATATATTGTTAACTGTATATGTTGTTAACTATGAGCTACAAGTTACCCCCTATCTGCTGACGATCTGACAGCTTATTTACATGCGTATGAACAAAACTCAGTTCATGCAGCAGAATTGAATGAAAGCACAGTCCCGGCATCATCCATATATATCCATGTATGTGTGTATTGTGTATTTATGTGTGGTGTGTGTGCGCGCACGCATGCATGTATTTATGTACATATGAATGTATGTATGTACATGCTTATGTATGCATGCATGTATGCATGCACACACATACATGCATACATACATATGCAGGTACGTACATATGTACATATGCACGTACATACATATGTATTATGTATATATGCATATACGTACATATGTACATATGCATATATGTTATGTATGTATGTATGTATGAATGCATGTACGCACGTACAAATGTATGTATGCATGCATGCATGTATTATATATATGTATGTGCTTATGTATGTATGTATGTATGTATGTATGTGCTTATGTATGTATGTATGTATGAATGCATGTACGCACGTATGAATGTATATATGCATGCATGCATGTATTATATATATGTATGTGCTTATGTATGTATTTATGTATGTATGTATGTATGTATGTATGTATGTATGTATGTATGTATGTATGTGCTTATGTATGTATGTATGTATGTATGTATGTATGTATGAATGAATGAATGCATGTACGCACGTATGAATGTATGTATGCATCCATGCATGTATTATATATATGTATGTGCTTATGTATGTATGTATGTATGTATGTATGTATGTGCTTATGTATGTATGTATGTATGTATGAATGCATGTATGAATCCATGTACGCACGTGTGAATGTATGAATGTATGTATGCATGCATGCATGTATTATATATATGTATGTGCTTATGTATGTATGTATGTATGTATGTATGTGCTTATGTATGTATGTATGTATGTATGTATGTATGTATGTATGAATGCATGTACGCACGTATGAATGTATGTATGCATGCATGCATGTATTATATATATGTATGTGCTTATGTATGTATGTATGTATGTATGTGCTTATGTATGTATGTATGTATGTGCTTATGTACATACATACATACAAAATTAATAAATATATAGATAAATAAATAAATAAATATAGGAATAATAAATAAATAAAAAATAAAAATAAAAATAAAAAATTTAACAAATATATTAAACACAATAATAAAAAATATAAAGAAATAGCTAAAATAATAATAAAAGTAATAATAATAATAATAATAAACATAAAAGAACAAAAGACTAGAAAGAAGCTATAAATAAAGAGTGAAAAAGAAAGAGGGGGGGGGACCCACAAAATACCTTATCATTAACCAATACAGTGTTCCACTTATCGAGAAGGGGAATACATGTCTTTTAATTTTAATGCATTTCTAGCTTAGCGTAGAATAAAACATCAATGTACAGTGCCATATACATCAATGTATGTATGTATGTTTGTATGTATGTATGTATGTATGTATGTATGTATGTATGTATATGTATGTATTAAATACATATCTATCTACCTACCTACCTACCTACCTACCTCCCTCCCTACCATTTATAATTTCATTCTGGTTGGCTTGAGTGCTAGTTTGCGCCAACGCTTTCATTCTGGTTGGCTTGAGTGCTAGTTTGCCCCAACGCTGGTTCATTCTGTAATTTCATTCTGGTTGGCTTGAGTGCTAGTTTGCCCCAACGCTTCCATAAGGAAGTGGTAGCAATTGCAAGCCCTACACCTGAGTCCAAAACAACCTTGGTTGTGTAACCCTGATGAGTGATAGGGAGATATGTGTTTCCTTCTTCTACTTCACTCATGTCTCTAATCTTATCCAAGGGTATATATATATATATATATATATATATATATATATATATATATATATATATATATATATATATATATATATATATATATATATATATATATATATATATACATTATATATACATATATATATATATATATACATTATATATACATATATATATATATATATATATGTGTGTGTGTATATATATATATATATATATATATATATATATACACACACATATATATATATATATGTATATATAATGTATATATATATATATATATATATATATATATATATATATATATATACATATATACATACATACATACATACATACATACATACATACATACATACATACACACACACATATATGTATGTATGTATATTACCGAAATGCCAAAAATTCGAACAACCCTAATTTTGGGAAGTAGTCAAAATTGGTCAAAGATGGTCAAAATCTTTTATGGTATCACTGGAAAGTACTCATTGAGAGCTTTCAAATGATATATAACACTTCATCATTTGACATTAGTATGAACCATAAAAGTAAAACCCTAATTCTGCTTTTTGAGTGCTTTTCATCCATATTTTAATCAATGGCCAAGATTTAGCTTCAAAAAGCTGATCAATCCAATGGCTAAGGTTCATCTTCCACAAAAGCAATCTAAAAGGCAAAATCTGCTTGCAAAAAATCCTTAGAGGGCTCTTACTAATTTTTTTCTTAAAAATCAGCTTCCTTTGAGTTTTTCACTTAGGTTTT